>MU734853.1:6531-18270 GCA_026770625.1 Nicotiana glauca
CACGGACGATTCAGGGACTAGGTGAGCTGCAATTTGCGAGGCGACCTGCAGCTAGTGTAGTTCCTTTCTGTACTTGATTTATTTATTTCCTGTCCATTGTATTCCGGACAGACATTGTATTTTATTTCATCATCAGTAGTTGCTCATACACCTGTGACACCGGGTTCTGGGATGGTTTTCGAAAAAGTTTGATTTAATTGTTATTGTAAATTTGAATTTAAGCAAAACTCTTTTATTTGTGAAAATGGGAGGAAAATTCTGGAATTTGATGTATTTAAAAAGGATTTTTAAATTGGCAATCTAATTGGCTGGCCTGACAGCGGTGTCCGACGTTACCACAACCCTTAGTGGATTTTGGGCCGTGACATACAATATAATTACATCACTGTTCCAAAATAAAGGGAACAAATGGAAATAAGTACAATTGAAGGTGACTTTGAGGACTGCGAACGCTATAGCAGGTTTACCTTGAGTATCCACCGCAACGAATAGCTACCATCGATCAAATGCCTTGATCTGTACACAAAAATATACAGAAGTGTAGTATTAGCACAACCGACCTCATGTGCTGGTAAGTGTCTAGCCTACCCCGGCGAAGTAGTGACGAGGCTAGGACCAGACACTTACATAAACCTGTGCAGTTTATAGCGTACAAAATAATAGGAAGCAAATAATAATAATGGCAACAATGATCAACCAGTGATATAAATAGCAGGCAACAAGAACACAATAATTGCTTCTCAACAAATAATAAATACAAGTACAATCAATTAATCGAGTCCTTCAATAATATAAATATTTCGCCTAAAAATCCTTCAAGTAATAATCCCTAAGATAATATGCTTTTCAATAAATATATTTCCTTCAAATAAGTATCTTCCAAGTAAGCATCTTTCGAATATAATTATTTTGGGTAAAGGTCACCGTGTGACGCCTCATTTTATAATCATAAATAATATATAATATATGTCACAACCCACTTTCATATTATCAAGGCACTTCGTGCCCACATATTTCTGTCTCTTATTGCACAAAATATCCTGATATTATTCAGTTCACAGGTTCCATAACCCAATACAATGAAGAATGTTCAAGAAAACTCATTCACTTAACATAAAGTAGAGTACATCTCTCAACGCAATTAGGAAATCAAAAAGAAAAGATGAAGTTATTATTTTTAGAAATTATTTGATAAAGAAAATACCCCTTTCAATTGAAGTACAATATCGAATGAATTATTATCATTAATACGGAAACTCAAAAAATACAAATGTAGAAGAAATTCCTTTTCAAGTAAAGTACAACCTCAAACGGTTTAAGGAAAATTTAGCTGAGAAATCAATTGAGTTAAAAATATAACAATTGTTGAAATCTAAAGTATTGAAAATATATAAAACAGTAAGGCGAGGTATTCTCAACACTACGAATTCCTACACAAAGGATCACAGTCGTAAAGAAAATCTAAACCATTAAAACACTTGAATTGATAAAAAACACAAATACGTGGTCGGCGTGCCACACGATCCCATTTCATAATATATAAGTGGTCGGCATGCCACACGATCCCATTTTATAATATATAAGTGATCGGCGTGCCACACGATCCCATTTCGTAATATATAAGTGGTCGGCGTGCCACACGATCCCATTTCATGATATATATGTGGTCGGCGTGCCATACGATCCCATTTCATAATATATAAGTGGTCGGCGTGCCACACGATCCCATTTCCTAATATATAATGGTCGGCGTGCCACACGATCCCATTTAATAATGTATAGTGGTCGGCGTGCCACACGATCCCATTTAATAATATATAAGTGGTCGGCGTGCCACATGATTCCATTTTATAATATATAAGTGATCGGCGTGCCACACCATCCCATTTCATGATATATATGTGGTCGGCGTGCCACACGATCCCATTTCATAATATATAAGTGGTCGGCGTGCCACACGATCCCATTTCATAATATATAAGTGGTCGGCGTGCCACACAATCCCATTTCATAATATATAATGGTCGGCGTGCCACACGATCCCATTTCATAATATATAATTGGTTCTCGGCAAGGGAACACATATCAATTCAACTATCCCCGCAAGGGAGAATACAAGTCAACAGTTAATTCCCGGCAAGGGAGCAACATTAATAATATAGATTTCCCGGCAATAGAACAATTTATGCCTCTTTCTCTTTCTTTCACTTTCATTTCCTAACTCACTCTGACACTTGAGCCAATGCTCCAAAGTATGCAATTATCTCATAAACTTTCACAATTCGTATTATAACTTGAGCCAATTCTCCAAGGGTTCAATAAACCCACTTGTTTTCACAAATTCATAATATAAATTGAGCCATTGCTCCTCGATGCTCAAGAACTGCAATTAATTCATTAACTTTCCCGGTAAGGGAACAATACTATCAAAACAAACATCCTCGCAAGGAAACAATAATATCAAACAAACATCCCGGTAAGGGAACAATAATATCAAAAAAATATCTCGGCAAGGGAGAAATATGCTATAATAAACTATCCCGGCAAAGGAGAACCAGCTATAACCAAACTTATGAAATTTCTACTTAACACAATTGATACAATTACTCAGTCATAACAATTACTTGCTCAGCTTCAAAGATCTTCAACCAAGCTCTCACAAGCATTAAATAAGAATACAACAATTTAGCAATTTAGGACTCAGGGTCATGCTCGACCCCCAACATATAGATACTCGTCACCATACCTATACGTCGGATACATCACATAACAAGTAGCAAATATACTCAACTCCTATTCCTTCAAGTTAGGGTAGACCAAACACTTACCTCGCTTTGCAACCAATTCAAAATTCCAACAAGCCTTTGCTTCGCGAATTCGTGCTCGAAATTCTCAAATCTAGTCATAAACAATTCGATTCAGTCAATAAAAAATATAGGAATTAATTCCATATAAAATTCTACATTTTCCAATTAAAATTCGAAATTGCACTAAAAATTTGCGTCGTGGGGCCCACGTCTCGGAACCCGATAAAAATTACAGAATATGAAACCTCGTCCAACCACGAGTCCAACCATACCAATTTTACTAAAATCCGACATCGGATTGGCTTTCAAATCTTAAAAATTCAACTTTATGAAATTTTAGAAAATTCCTCCATTTCTCTTCAAATATCAATAATCTAAAGCCAAAAATGAAGATTTATTCATGGAATATAATCACAAGAGAGTCAACAACACTTACCCCAAGTTTTCTCTCAAAATCTCCCGAAAATCGCCTCTCCCTGGGCTCTAAATTGTCAAAAATGGAAAATGGGAAGAAGTCCCATTTTTAGAAATTTTACATTCTGTCCAGAAATTTTTGGTGTTACTGTTCACGCGTATACTATTCACGGGCACTGTTCATGGATACTATTCATATGTACTGTTCATGTGTACTGTACACGAATACTGTTCACACGTGCAAAGAATGTAGAAAATGCCCAAAAAATTTCAGCAGCCTTTTATATCCGTTAATCTTCCGAAATCCCACCCGAGGCCCTCGGAACTTCAATAAAATACACCATCAAGTCCTTAAACATGATACGGACTTAGTCGAAATCTCAAATCGCATAAAAAAATGCTAAATCCGCGAGTCACACCTCAATTCAAGCCTAATGAAACTAAGAACATCCAACTTCTATATTCTATGCAAAAACCTATCAAATCAAGTCCGATTGACTTTAAATTTTTGCACACCAGTCATAAATGATATAACGAAGCTATGAAAATTTTTAGAACTGGATTCCGAGCCCGATATAAAAAAGTCAACTCTTCGGTCAAACTTAAGAAATGTTTAGGGTTAGATTTCTAGATTCCGTTAAATGGCGATAATTTGATCTATGGAACTCCGAATTCGATTTTGGGCATATGACCAAGTCCCAAATTACGATACGGAACTACCGGAATTGTCAAAACTTGGATCCGGGTTCGTTTGCTCAAAATGTTGATCGAAGTCAACTAAATTGAGTTTTTAAAGATCTAGTTCACAATTTAATCCGTTTTCACATAAAAACCTTCCGAAAAATTATACGGACTGCGCACACAAGTCGAGGAATTATTGATACCGCTTTTCAAGGTCTTGAAACACCAAGATGATTATTTAATTTAAAGATGACATTTTTGGGTCATCACATAGCCCTTACCCAAACTCTGGTTCTTCAACTCAAACCCTTCTTAGTGTCCTAATGCACTTTAATCATTAGGTGGTGACTCTTCTAAATCTCAAACCCAACTCCCAAAAGGAAAAGAGTTGTCCGTCCAAATGTCATAAACGCGATTTCGCCTTTAGAAAAAGGGGGCATCGACACCCGAGGTGAGATTTTGTTACCAAAAACACATAGAATCAACCTCTAAGGAAGTTTGGGGGATAAATACACCCGAAGCCGTATATGAAAGGACGCAATAAAAAAATTTCTGTAAATACTTATAGAAGCCTTCATGTAAAAGGGTTGATTTCGGAAGGACTTATGCCTAGAATCAAAATGCTTTGGGTAAAATTATACCCAAGGCTTCACGTATGTGCAATACTCTTAAGCAAAAAGAAGACAATGCAAAAATTAAAACTTGCATAAATGTTCAAATGAAAGGAAGACTCAAATAATAATTGGGCAAAAAGATGTTTTTATTTAACATGCCAAAATGGCACAGATACAAGAATTGAAAAAAGAAAAAGAAGACTAAACTGTAGCATCTTTGAAACCCGGAGGAAAAGAAGTGTCCGAACCCCTATGAGAAATGGATGGATCCACCAATGGCTCAAAATTTTAGCCTCAGCCCGTTTAGCCTTCAATATCTTCGTCTTCTACTTCCTCTTTAGTTCCTGAAGTTTCGAAACCGAAACCAGAAGTAGCAGGCTCTACCAGGAGACCATTTTTAGTAGCCAACTCAAGCTCATGGGCCTTAGCAATTTCAGCATGAAAGTCAATGATACGAGCTTTGGCCTCTTCCAAAGTTTTTCTCCTCATTCTCATAGCATAAGTTTTCTCAACAACGAGGGGAACCGCTTGGTGCTTAAGTTCTTGTTTGAGTTGGGTTACCTCAGCCGATTGCCTTTCCCCAGCGAATCTAATAGATCTAAGGCTAACATCAAGGTCATAGACAATTGAATGCTAGATAGTTTTTCGGTACTTCACCTTCAGAAGGCAATGTTTCGGCCCTGCAACAGCAAGATCTTCAATTTTGGAGTTCAAGGCTGCCTTTAAGTTAGTCAATCTTTTAGTGGAGGCGGCCTCGCGATCGGTTACAGCAAGAACGACGTTATGGACTTTAGCCCATTTGGCCCTGGATTCGTCAAATCTAACCTTCAACGGTTCAAATTTTTGGACAAAGGTTACCACTTCTTGATCACTTTGCTACAAACGAGCCTCTAATGCAACAACCTCAGCAGCTTTGGCTTCCAGTTCTGAGAGGTGAGTTACACTTTGCTCCCGCTCTGCCAAAAGTTGATCCCGTGTGGAGGTAATCTCTTCCTTCTCATGAATCAACCTCTGAAGGTCCTTGAAAGCAATAAAATTTGCCTACAAAGCAAGAAAGGTAAAACTCAGGATATGTTCAAACAAAAATAGAAGAAATAACATAGGAAGAAAGGAATGTACTACTCCGACGTGACGCATAGAGTTGTCCAACAAATACTCTCCCGAGAGTACCTGAATCTTTTCCCAATCTTTCTCTGAAGCCAAAGGCTTCAGATAATTAGCAAGCTTCACTGGACGGGATAGCAAGTTGCATCCGGTAGAGACTAAAAGAGTAACATTTCTCAACCTTTATGGATCTTCAGAAAGGGCAGCATACTTTTGCCCCAAATATTGTGCTAGTTATTGGTTGCTTGTCCCCCGAGTACAAAAGAGACCCAGTACTCAGCCCCAAAATATCAGGCACAATGATTGGGACACGGAAGTGGGAGTTGACATTTTCCACCATATCATATTCCCGCCAGAGTTGAGCCATTATCTTTGGATGGTGTAACTAACTCAACAGTTTGAGCATTCTGTTGACTTGATGAGGATCGTCGCCTTCTATGTAGAGAAGTTTCCCCATCACTAGCTTCTCCTTCATCATGCATCATCACAATATACATGACCAACCCGAAAGGAGGGCTAGTCACCACAACTACCGGAGATGACTTGTGGGCAACAATCTTCGTGCTCTTATTCTTTTCCCCGGCTGCGGATGAGCATCTTCTCTTTGGTTGTTTATCCTCAGGCCGAGGACTCCATAAAGTAACACTTATACCCCAAATAGGCCCGGAGACACCTGTTAGAGTAAGAGCCTCCTGAAGAAGCCTCGTCACATTAGCAAGATCAGCAAACATATCCTCCTCGGAGACAACAACCGATCCTGCAGGTAGACCCGATTTCAGGAGAAAATGAGAAGGAGTCAATCAATTTCCTAGCACGAAAAGCAAAAAAGAGACAAGTTTGGGTTACCATAGTTTTTGGCCTTCCACCCGTATTTAAGGGCCAGTTCTTTCCATGTACGGGTTTCCGGCGTGGTAACGTCTAGGATTTTTGGGACCCACTGGCAAAGCCTTCAAACCTAGGTGGAAACCACTGAGTTGCTAAAACAAGCAAAAGATGGAGGATCATAACAAGTATGAGAAATTTCTAGTAAAAGGGATGATAAATAAAGAGCTTACGAGTGCGGTTCCATGATTTTGAAAAGGATGAAGTCGTTGCCGGAATGATATCGCTGGTGGAAACAATAATGAATCGCCCTATCCATCCACGTCCGTTGTCGTCATCTACGCTAGATAATAGAGCATGGTGACCACGCTTGCTGAAATTTATCATTCCTCCGCGGAAGATCATTGGGGAATATAGATTCATCACATGAGCTAAGTTTAGCTACTCTCCCGTATCTTGGCAGAAACCTCGAAGGCAAGCAACCGTCCTCCACACAGAAGTACTTACTTGTGCCAAACACACCTGGTATCAAAGGCAGAATTCCGCAATAACGGAATCAAGCTCTCCACTCAAGGAAAATGCAGCCAAAGTAAAGGGATATGTGTAAAATTATGTAAAACCCTCATTAGGTAGGGTTACCCGCTCCATCAGATCAGGAGTGAAAATGGTTAAGTCATGGTAGCAACAGTCTTCTTTCATAACAGGAATGCTAGAAGGACAGTTGGAAAAAGGATACCTACTTATAACCCATCTACGAGAGCTAGCAGAAGGAAATTTATCTTCGAAGTCTTTTGTGGTAACAAGACTTCTAGTGATGATGGAGCCCATTGTTGGAGGAGCAGAGTCCTCAACCTTGTTCTTGTTCTTTGAAGAACTAGTATTCTTTGAGGAAGAAGCCATTATATGGAAGGAGAAAAAGGGTTTTTTTCTCACTTGAAGAAAGTTAGGGAAAGGTTGAAGAACATGATGCATGTCGAATAAGGAGAGTTATGAAATATGAATGAAAGAGGTTGAATCGTATAATTAAAGATTTAGGCGACTAAGTTCGTGGCCATGATTACCTTGATAACCGGCAAGAGTTATGTTGAATCGTAAGTTGACACGTGTTCATGATATTAAATGCGAAGAGACATGAGTCTAATCAACTGTCTGAAGACTTCAAAGGGAATAATAATAATTCCCGCCAAAAGAATGTTTCTATTAATTTCACTATGACACAAAGTTACGTCATCGAAAAGCAGGGGGACTATCTATATAGGGTAAAATATGCTATGCTACGTGGCCGTCCAAAAGAGTAACACGTGGAGCCTAAGACGGGGGATGGCCAAAACAGAAGGCAATTGTCCGTCTGTCACCGGAAAGAATAATGCTTATAAAGATGCAATAAATACTCTTCACCCGGTAGCATTTAATGGAGAATATTATATAGTATTAAGTACGCTGCCCATTATAAAGAATTTGGCATTTATGCTCGCCGTTACATCTTCATCAACGACCCTCATGATTGATATTAAAGAAGGGCACGATCCTAGGATCTCTTTCCCTTGACGTAGCGATAAATAGTGAGCTCAGTTATCGGGGACACAAATTTTCTGGCAAACCAATATTACAATCTGTTAAAAGCTCAATATAATTTTATCCTTTTATTTTCTGTCCTTATTATTGTTCTTATTATTGTTGCGCCCGAAGGCTTCTGTCACGACCCCAATCTCGGTCGTGATGGCGCCCAACACAATTGCTAGGCAAGCTCGACCAATTACACTCTCAACCCGAGCATGAAGCTCAAAACCAACCATTTGAATATCTTTATCAACAATAAAGATAATAATTTTTATTTATACATAGATATAAGCCGATTATCATGATAACACGGAATATACTCCCAAAGACCTGGGGGTCATGAGTTTAGAGCCTCTAATAATACAGTGTGACAAGACTCCAAACAATACAATGTCTCAAAACTGCGGAAAGATAATAAAAGGGATAGGGGAGGAGTCGAGTCCTGCGAACGTCAGACAGCTACCTCGACAACTCCAGATAAACTCTAAAATCAGCAAAAACTCAGCTAAACTCCCGAGGTACCTGGATCTGCACACATGGTGCAGGGAGTAAAGTGAGTACTTCCAACTCAGTGGTAATAGACATATATAATGACTGAAAGTAAGACCCCGAAATATAACAATATAAAGCTATAATCAATACTCCTACACATTTAACAGTGTAATGACAACAAGTAATGACAGATAACACCGGCAGATATTGATGTATGAAAGCAATGCAATGCACATGACCGCTGTGGCGTACAACCCGATCCATTTGGGTACCCGCGCTCACTGTGGGGGTTCAGACTCCGGAGGGGCTCCTACAGTCCAAGCGCATTATCATCGTAACATTTGCTGCGGTGTACAGCCCGATCCACAATCAGTCCAATTATATGCATGCAAGCCACACGGGCACAGTCTAACTTACCAATTTCAGTTCCAATTATCAGAAATTATAAATTAAGTGGTTAAAACCTTAGAATTTACTAGCAATTTTGAGACAGTGTTTAACTCAGGACTGATATCATGAAAACATGCTAAACATCATGGAAACAGTGATAATAATCCCTATAGGATCCAAATAATCGGCATACAGCCCAATTATAACCATAACCATCCAAGTAGGAGCTTTGTCAACTAATTTCTAGCCAATAACACAGTACAAACATCATTCGGTAGGACTAAGCCATAGTCCCCAATCACAATCGACCCCGCACTCACCGTAGAGTACATGTCTCGCCTCAATATAGCATTACAGTATGATATACTAGGGTTTCAAACCCTCAGGTCATCATCTACATCTATTACTCACCTCAAGATGGCTACAAGACTAGTCTGCTATGCCTTTTCCTCTCGAATCCGCCTCCTCGCGCGTCGAATCTGGTCAAAACCACAATGAATACATTACAATAGGCTAATGGAACATAACCCACTTGAAAGAACTCGAAAAACACCCAAAAACACGAAGTTGGCAAAACCCGAGCCCCGGGCCCACTTCTCGAAAAATTACGACATTCACATCATCGGAATCCTTGTCTCGCCACGAGTCCGTACATATAAAATACACAAGAATCAGAGTTCATTTGACCCCTCAAATCATCAACTCAAACCTTCTTAGGTTTCAAGCCCTAACCTCCATTTTTACCCTTTAATTTTTGGATTTTCAGTGATTAAATTCATGTTTTTACACCATAACAACATAATCCGAGTCTATAAATTAATACCTGATGGAATCCCCATCGAATCCTCTCAAAATCGCCCAAAATCGCCTCTTCCCGAAGTCAAAATGTTTTCCTTAACTTCTGAAATTCGCGAACACTGTTTCATTAAACACAGTCCAGATTTTCGCTTCTGCGGTTCCCATAACCGCTTCTACGGTATCGCTTCCGCGCCCAATTATTCGCTTGTGCGGTTTTTCACATAATTTCCCACGACCGCTTCTGCGACACAGAAACACGCTTCTGCGGATCACTAAGTCCGCTTCTGCGGTAAATACTCCGCTTCTGCGTCCCCACTTATGCGGAGCAAGTTCCGCTTCTGCGGAAATTCACCGCCCAAGCCAAAATCGCTTCTGCGCTCCTTCATCCGCTTCTGCGGAACCCCCGGGCCACTCAAGATCGCTTCTGTGACTTTCCCCACAGCATCTACAGAACCGCTTCTGTAGCTCCTTTTTCGCAGATGCGGAAATACCAGAAGCCATAAAAACCAGACCTGCAACATGCTTCAAAAATTCCCGTTTAATCATCCAAAATCAACCCGAGGCCCCCGGGACCTCAACAAAAAGCACAGACATAATCTAATACCCTATCCAAACTTGCTCGATTCATCAAAACACTATCGTTAACATCAAAATCCTCAATTTTCATCAAATCAAAGCCTAAGTTTCTTAAAAACTTCTGAATTGCACTTTCGATAAAAAAACCCGACAAAACGATGTCCGAATGACCTAAAAATTTGCAGACATATCCAAAATTACCTAACAAAGCAACTGCAACTCTCGGAATTCCATTCCGACCCTCAGATCAAAATCTCACCGATCCACCGGAATTCGCCGAAATTCCAACTTCGCCAATTCAAGCCTAATTCTACACCGGACCTCCAAAATCAATTCCGATCGAACTCGTAAGTCACAAATCATCCCCCGAAGCTAACCAAATCACCAGAATTCACATCCGAGCTTTCTAACTATATAGTCAACTTCCAGTTGACTTTTCAAAAACAAGCTTCCTTCTAAGAGGCTAAGTGCCTTATTTCCAACTAAAACCAACTCAATTCTATCTGATTCATTCAAATACTGATATTGAAACATAGAATAACATAATATGGGGGAAACGGGGCGGTAACTAACATGACAACGGGACGGGTCATCACATCCGGCCCAACTTAAACAAACGCTCGTCCTCGAGCGTGCCCAAAGTTGTCCTAGAAGCCAACCAAGAACTGAACAACCATACCAGGCATATACCCGGGGTGATCCCACGTCACCCTATCTTACATAGATCCGATAATGCAACACAACTGAAATTACACAGTTCGATTAGACCATAGACCATAGAACCATATAGCACCTTCCGAAATCATACCCAGAATAAAACCCGAACCAGCTGTGATAACCCACACCTGCAACCTCAGGTGCAACCATATGATATACTACATAACCCAGACACTCGAAGCGATAACTTCTATTCACAGCATTTGCCCACAACACCCGAACACCGGTGGAAAAACATCTTATCCACAAAGGTCTTATTCTAGAACTTTCATATACTGCCAACGAATAATAAAACACGCAATAAATTGTATCAAATTCTCATATCACCCATTCATGAAGTTACTCCCCTTTTGGCTACTACCATAACAGATTTCCGGGCCAAACCTCGATATGGGCCCTCTATTCAGCTGAAATCACATCTGTTTGCATTTATTAATGACTCCAATGATCATCTCGAATTCAATGCACTACTCTGGTGATATGAAACCTCATCACAGGCCTAAGCCACAACTTGCATAATCCACGCACCAATGATGGGCGATCTGAACATACTCAAATCATGAGAAATGACTCAAACAAAAGAGTTGTAACTCAAACTCCTCAGTACCATCACAACACAAGGCTGGGACCCCGTCCCACATCATAGAAATAGACTACCTGTTCTACCCCGAAGGGTCTAATCTCCACGTAGCCTCGCTACAATGCGCGATCTTATCCAAACACTATTACATATGAAGTACCTCAAGTCGCTATGCTCAAAATAG
>MU734853.1:24355-36771 GCA_026770625.1 Nicotiana glauca
ATTTTAGTTGTTATTTAAGATTATAATTAGCATAATTAAACATCTTGAATTCGAATTTGGCTTGACGGAATAACAATATTGGTGTATTAGTGAGTAGTAGATATAAGTTTCTGTGGGTTCGACACTCAACTTATCACTTTATTACTTGTACGACCACGTATACTTGCGTGTGCGTCTGGGACCAACATATAGCCCGATCCATTTGGGTACCCGCGCTCACTGTGGGGGTTCAGACTCCGGAGGGGCTCATACAGTCCAAGCGCAATATCATCGTAACATTCGTTGCGGCGTATAGCCCGATCCACAATCAGTTCAATTATATGCATGCAAGCCACACGAGCACAGTCGAACTTACCAATTTCAGTTCCAATTATTAGAAATTATAAATTAAGTGGTTAAAACCTTATAATTTACTAGCCATTTCGAGACAGTGTTTAACTCACGACTGATATCATGAAAACATGCTAAACATCATGGAAATAGTGATAATAATCCCTACGGGATCCAAATAATCGGAATACAACCCAAATATAACCATAACCATCCAAGTAGGAGGTTTGTCAACTAATTTCTAGCCAATAACACAGTACGAACATCATTCGGTAAGACTAAGCCATAGTCCCCAATCATAATCGACCCCGCACTCACCGTAGTGTACGTGTCTCGCCTCAATATAGCGTCACAGTTTGATATACCGGGATTTCAAATCCTCATGTCATCATCTACATCTATTACTCAACTCAAGCCGGCCACAAGACTAGTCCGCTATGCCTTTTCCTCTCGAATCCGCCTCCTCGCGCGTCGAATCTGGTCAAAACCACAATGAATACATTACAATAGGCTAATGGAATATAACCCACTTGAAAGAACTCGAAAAACACCCAAAAATACGAAGTTGGCAAAACCCGAGCCCCACACCCACTTCTCGAAAAGTTACGAAATTTACATTATCGGAATCCTCGTCTCGCCACGAGTACGTACATATAAAATACACAAGAATCGGAGTTCATTTGACCCCTCAAATCATCAATTCAAATCTTCTTAGGTTTCAAGTCCTAACCTCCATTTTTACCCTTTAATTCTTGGATTTTCAGTGATTAAATTCATGTTTTTACACTATAACAACATAATCCGAGTCTATAAATTCATACCTGATGGAATCCCCTTCGAATCCTCTCCAAATCGCCCAAAATTGCCTCTTCCCGAAGTCAAAATATTTTCCTTAACTTCTGAAATTCGCAAACACTGTTTCATTAAACACAATCCAGATTTTCGCTTCTGCGGTTCCCATAACCGCTTCTGCGGTATCGCTTCCGCGCCCAATTATCCGCTTCTGCGGTTTTTCACTTAATTTCCCACGACCGCTTCTGCGACACAGAAACACACTTCTGCGGATCACTAAGTCTGCTTCTGCGGTAAATACTCCGCTCTTGCGTCCCCGCTTATGCGGACCAAGTTCCGCTTCTGCGGAAATTCACCACCCAAGCCAAACTCGCTTCTGCGCTCCTTCTTCCGCTTCTGCGGAACCCCTGGCCCACTCAAGATCGCTTCTGCAATTTTTTCCACCGCATCTGTGGAACCGCTTCTACGGCTCCTTTTTCGCAGATGCGGAAATACCAGAAGCCATAAAATCCAGACCTACAACAAGCTTCAAAAATTCCCGTTTAATCATCCGAAATTACCCTGAGGCCCGCGGGACCTTAACAAAAAGCACAGATATGATCTAATACCCTATACAAACTTGCTCGATTCATCAAAACACTATCGTTAACATCAAAATCCTCAATTTTCATCAAATCAAAGCCTAAGTTTCTTAAAAACTTCTGAATTGCACTTTCGATCAAAAACCCGACCAAACGATGTCCGAATGACCTAAAAATTGCAGACATATCCAAAATTACCTAACGAAGCTACTGCATCTCTTGGAATTCCATTCCGACCCTCAGATCAAAATCTCACCTATCCACTGGAATTCGCCGAATTTCCAACTTTGCCTATTCAAGCCTAATTCTATACCGGACCTCCAAAATCAATTTCGATCGAACTCCTAAGTCACAAATCATCCCCTGAAGCTAACCAAATCACCAGAATTCACATCCAAGTCTTCTAACTATATAATCAACTTCTGGTTGACTTTTCCAAAACAAACTTCCTTCTAAGAGGCTAAGTGCCTCATTTCCAACTAAAACCAACTCAATTCTATCCGATTCATTCAAATACTGATATTGAAGCATAGAACAACATAATATTGGGTAAACGGGGCGGTAACTCACGTGACAACGGGCCGGGTCATCACAGCTTCATTATCAGAATCTTTATTTCTGTCATTTCGTCTTCCTAAGTATTATATATATATTTTAATTATCTTATTATTTCAGGATCGAATTAATTCATTTGTCTAGAAACTACTTATAAATTTAACTATACCGTTTTACGGGTAAACAATGCTCTGAAAGTTCATGCTCCAAGCAAGAGGTATTATTTACACTTAACCATAGTTTCGAATTGGAATCATAGAATAGACAACGTTTTGATACGTTGTACATTACCTTTTTGATAGACTGTTTGATAGATTCTGGATTAAGTGCACATACATAAGTTACCCTCTTAAACTTATTAGATATTGTTATAAATAAAATTTTAGTTACGGTGAATGTCTATATTTTAGAGAAATTTTAGGGATTTTACTTGTGGCTAAGTCACTCTTTCTTTATAAATAGAGGGGTTCTATTCCATTGTAATTCATCCCAAATCAATAAGAATTCTCTCTCCCTATTTTTCTCTGCAATACTCTTCTTCTTCTTTTATTGATTCATAACACGTTATCAGCACGAGACTCTAGCCAATTGAGTAGAAGCTTTGAGACCGAGCATGATGATTGTCAATTATTCCATGAAGTTCCTTCATGATTAATTTCTGTATTTAAGTTAAGTATACTTTACTTTTCTCTTTTAAATTATTGACATTCTATAATTTGATTTAAAAAATACAAGCAAAGATGATAAATTTTGATTATAACTCTAATGGAGTTTGAAAGAAATTATAACCACCCAAAGTGGTAAAATTTTTATGCCTTGCCATGATCAAATTCATGTATGATTGTGGGCACGAGAAGTGAAAACCCGTCCCATTGAATTTTCTTCATTCTCATTCCCTCAAGAGAATATGATAGCAATATGTGATAAGTATGAAAGAAGACAAAATTACTACTATGAATGTATCAATGAATGTGGATGTGGCAATAGACGAAATTATAATCGTCATTATTTTGGTAATGAGAACAATAAGGATTCCCAAAATAATCCTTCACTATATGAAACTAATATTTTTCATCAATTTGACATGAGATTTTGTAAAGCACATATAGATGATTATGGTCTATCGATGATATGAATGTGACAAAGATTTATGAATACATATTCATTTTGAAGAATATGAGCATGCTAGTGGTATATACCACACTCACCTCTAGAAAGAGGTTTGATTGGAAATAAGAGAATAACGTCATTATTATGGCATAAATGGTCATTGGTCATGTACTTATTATACGCTAAAATATTTTGGCATTGTGATTATTAAATGACAACAGTAATGCAAGAAACATATCTTGCATATAATTTTGACCATAACCATAATGCTATAACTTTCTCTTTAAAAGAGATATTTACCATATGGATGTTGATGAATATGTAGTACTACAAAATTAATTGAGAACTCTACAAGAGACAATGATACTATTTTGGAGAAACACAATTGATTACTAATAAGGTATTGTGTTGTAGTAAGTCTCAAAAAAACTTATTCAGTTTCCAAAGTATACGCGAAAGTGGTTGACTATATTGAGACTACAAATAAAGGAAAGATTTAATATCTTCTATTACTACAACTTGTAGCGGGGTAATATGTATGTAAAAAGGTACCCGCTTTATTCTTCAATTTATACTACATAAGTAAAAGAATGTCACAATAAAGTAGAAATTTATTGATATAAGAACTCATTTCATAATAAACTTGGAGTTTATTGATAATTGCACACGTCATGGTGGAAACCTGAAGTTTATCAATATTGATAATTTATCCAGTTGGCATAATTGATTTAACCATATTAATTTAAGTATGATGTGAAAAAATGAAAGAGAATTCGCATGGGTAAATATTAAAGGACTAGAAAGTTATTTACAAATTTTCTTACATTGCTTGTTCTTATTAATTAATAGACCAACTAAAATTGGGATTGAATCCCATGAATGCTGAAAATATCAAAGGTGAATATGAGCTCATTCACCTGCCATGTATTCCACATAAGATGTATCTATGAGATAGTTACATGCGCGATTAGTATTAACTCGCAACTTGGTGTTTGCGAGGTAACTTGCTCAATAATTTAATTTAGAGCATAATTTCTAGATTTTTTATTCAAGATAAAATTTATCTTGATAAGTTGGTTTACATCATAGTTTATTTAGCAAAATAAATTATTAAGTGCATCCACTTAATAGCTAATTTGTTGCTAATGAGAATAGAGTTATCTATATCAGTTTGATATACATTATATACTAAAATATATTATTTTCTCCCCTCATAAGTGGTTTAGGGTCAGGAACCAAATAATTTCATCTTATTATTATTGATGTTCGGTGTATATTTTAATATGCACAAATGTGGGTTTTCAAAGTTGAGGAAACAAGTTAGTTTTTCTAACATGGGGGGGAACATGATCAACAATTGAGAAAAAGTTACGTGCAATGAATTATCATTTCTACATCTAGATCCTTGAATAAGATCATATGAACTTGAAGTTCATAAAAAGATAATTCATTTGCAATATATTGCAAAGCATGCCAGACGCATTTGTTAACCCAAAGAATTCGTCGATGAAATCTAACGTAGCACTAAGTATAGATGAGGACCTCAAGTCTTTTAAATACAGACACAAAAATATTGGTCAAATGGAAGAGACCCAATTCGAATAGAATTGATTTCATATGAAATACATGTAGTTTTGAATATGTAGTTCAAACATTCGAAAGTATAAAGTCAATAGGTGTGTGCAATCACTTTCATGTATTTTATATGTCGGCATGACATGAAAACTTGATATGCATCTAAAGTCTGTTTAAATGGCTTATATGACTATACTTATATGACAATCACTGAATGATTTAAATTGCTTGAAGCATATACAATGCTTGATCTTAAAGTACCACATCCTCAGTGCAATTTGTGCATATATGTAACTTTCTATAACTATAAGCATGATAATGTGATAGCGAGAATACCTCTGTGGAGATATTAAAAAGATATCCACGACATTATATGCAAACTATATGTCTATCAATTATGATGATTTCAAGGTACAATATATTCATTCAAGTTATATGGCTGATTTATTTATCAAATCTCTACCAACGATCTTTTGAAGATGGTGCACAAGATTGAGATGCATAGGTTCAAAGATGTGAATTGACACTCTCAAAAAGGGGAATTAATATGTATTATACTCTTTTTCCCTTACAAGGTTTTGTCCCAATGAATTTTCTTGTAAGGTTTAACGAGGCAACCAAAAGGCGTATTGTTAGATATGTGTACTCTTTTTCCTTCTCTAGAATTTTTTTTTCCCATTGGGTTTTATTTTAATTAAAGTTTTAACGAGGCACATTATCTGTTGAATAGACATTCAAAGGGGAGTATTATAAATAGAATTTTATTTATGGTAAATGTCTATATTTTAGAGAGATTTTTATGGATTTTACTTGATAGCTAAGTCACTCTTTCCCTATAAATAGAGTGGTCCTACTTCATTGTAATTCATCCCAAATCAATAAGAATTCTCTCTCCCTACTTTTCTCTGCAATACTGTTCTTCTTCTTTTATTGTTTCATAACAAATATATTATTTCCACCCTTTAATCTTACGGACGATTTTTACCATTATTCTTAGAATTAACAGACCCACCTTCACACTGAACTTTACTTCCAAAGTTACATTTTTCTCACTTCCAAGACTCCACCTTTCAACTCTTTCCCCTTCACCTAATGTTTAGTTCAAAATTAAACATACATTTTACCTTTATTTGTAATTTTTAATATATCAAGAGAAGATAATTTTTTTTTTCCTGTTGTACCCATAATATTAATTACTCATTTTAAAATTATTTTCTCAAATTCATTACAAATATGCATCAATTAATATGAGTATTATGATAAATTATGCATTTTATTTTTTTATTTTTTTAGGAAAAATTTCACATTAGAACAACTGGGCTTCATACCTTTTAATTTTATAACTTATATTTCAATTTACAATTAACTAGCCCATAAATAATAGGCTAAGATTCAACATCCAACTCCAATAGGTTCTCAAAATTACTATATAGTTTTTAAAAAAGATTCTTCAAGCTTTTAAATTAATTTTTGAATCAGTAATTGTGACTCAAATATTAATTCAACAAACAAATTCATTTGGGTGGTGAAAATTAAATTTTTAACAAAATTAAATATGTGGATTTAAATTCCGAATTTGATTTTGTGAGAAATTTATAGTGGGTGTTATTTAGACTTGTTATAAATAGTATAAGGCGGTTGTATATAAAATTTGAAATCATTTACTGGAGATTTGGACTAGTTTTGAACAAGAATTGTAACTGAAAATCGTGGAAGAAGTTCGTCTACAAGAGCTTGTATAAAAGTGTATAAAAATGTATAAGGTGTATTTCTACACTCATATACAATATTATACAAGATTATACATAATTATACAAAAAACTGACTTCATCTCTTCCTTGCGTCTTTTCTAAAATTTAACTCAAATCTTGCTCAAATCTATTCCAAATCACTTCAAATTTAAATTTTAAACTTCTTTTGATATTTTCAATCAATATATATTATATTAAAAGCACGAATGCCCTTAGCGAAATATCGTTCGCCTTTTTTACCCCTTAAAAATAAATTTCACACTAGACAAAATAGTCATTTAATTATTTTTCTAAAATATAAGAATTTGAAATCAATTAAAATTGTACACATTATATCTTTTCTTATTTGAATTATATGTAATTAGTCCTAACATATAAGACTCACGCATACTATGACTCAAAAAAAATATTTCCTTTTTTGGAGAAAACAAACTTGAGGTTTAAAGGATTGCAAGTTGCTTCGTATTGATCAATAAAATATCTTCATTTATGTCTTAATTTTAATAGAAAACACATCCAATTTTAGACAAACTCAATTGCAAACGAAATGACATTCAGTTTTTCTTCAATTAATCCAACAAATGACTAACATTCTATATTGTTTCTCTAAGTTAAACTACTTATTATAAAATATTCATTTATAAACTTTACATTGTCACTTATCAATTTTTTATGAGCTATAAGACAACATTTTCATTCCCAAAAGACTAAAAGAATTAATTTTTGCTATTTTTTATTAAATAAATCTTCATAAAAGTATTCTTATGTTATTATTTTTTTCATATATATCATGAAATAATAATAATTTTTATAATATATTTAAGTAAAATTCCTTGTAATTCACAATAAGCTATTCGAGTACTTCTATGATCAATATTTCTTTCATGAGCTAGCTGGGATCACCATTCATTTTTATCACGTAGAAAACTCAAATATTCTAAAGAGAAATATTCTACTTAAAAAGAAAAAACTTTTGTTGTCACGACCCAAATCTACTACCGGTCGTGATGGCGCCGGACACCGCTGTCAGGCCAGCCAATTAGATTACCAATTAATTCCCTCTTTTAATACCCTTGAAAAATCTAAGGTTTTTCCTTCTGTTTCACATACAATAAGATCATTTCTTAAATTCAAACTTAAATAATACCAGTTGGTACAAAGATTTACTGAAACCATCCCAGAAATCCGGTGTCACAAGTGCATGAGCAACTACTGATAGAGACATAAAATACAACACAACATCCGTCCGGAACACAATGGACAGAAAAGAAATACAGTTACTAGAAAGGGGCTTCAAAGAGCTACGGGTCGCCTTGCATACTGCAACTCACCTAGTCCCTGAATCGTCCGTGCCTCTGCGGCCAGTAGGCCGCTAAGGTATCAAGTACCTGTGCAACAAAAATGCACAGAAGTATAGTATGAGTACGTAATCAACGTGTACTCAGTAAGTATCCCGCCTAATCCTAGAGGAGTAGAGACGAGATGGTCAACTTTGACACTTTCTAATGGTCCAATAATGACTCATCCGTAATATGTTTACTAATCAGTGGATTTATGCAATAACATGATTTTTAAGCCAATTAGAAAGAAGCAAATAATCAATTAATTCCTTCATGGGAAAACTTCCCAGAATTTCCTTTTAAAATATCTTCCGAATATCTTTAAGCCATAAAAGGCAACAACAATTAATCAAGTTCCAGGCAGCAATACAAGCATGTGCAAATCATACCGTGGCGACGGCCCGATCCAACAGAAATAAATGTGCACATGCCGAGGGTCGACGGCGCGCCTATAGATGCGTCTATTAATGTGCCGAGTCGTTCGGCCCGTTTCAAAATAAACACACACAGACAGATAAACAGTCAGGAAGTCAACGTGGAGCAAATATCCAGGAAAGGTCAATTCTCTTTATTAATTTGGGAAAAACGAAGCTTAAGTCTTTTAGAAAATCCAATTATTAATTTAATGTGATTTAAGCAACCTAAGCCATCAGTGATCCCACAATTACTCCACATATAACATGCTTTTTGGGTCCTAAACTACCTGGACAATTGCATAATAGTAGCTACGCACGGACTCTCGTCACCTCGTGCGCACGTAGCCCCCACAACTAGGAGCACATAATCAATTTAACTCACCTATGGGGTAATATTTCCCTCACAAAATTAGAAAGGAGACTCACCTCGCTCCGAAGACTCGCAATCGGCATTCTACATCCTTCTGAAAGCTTGAACCAACGCACAATGCACCAAAACTAGCCAATTAACGATAAACTAATGAGAATATACTCAAATACTTGTTAACAATTCAGATTATACAAGTTCCCAACTCCGTTTAGTGAAATGACCAAAATTCCCTCGGGCCCACGTGCCTGGAATCCAAAATTTCTCGAAGATAAAGGTTACACATGACCTTAGGAACTCAAATATATGATTTTCTCCTAATTCATACTCAAAATCGTGGCTAAAATCCAAGATTATAATTTTCTAGGTTTCCAACCAAAACCCTAATTTTTACACTAATTTTCATGCCCTAATCCATACATAATTAATGTATTTAGCTCATAATGGGTGGGAAAAACATACCTTAGCATGGTTGATAAAGATCCTCTCTTGAACCCTCCAAAAATCGCCAAATGAAGTGGGAGAAATGAGTGAAATGAACAAATCCCGACTTTAAAATAACCCTTCTGCCTTCAGCAATTTTTGCTTATGCGAAAAAGTTCCGCTTCCGCGATTCCGCTTTTGCAGAAAATTATTCGCTTCTGCGGTCCCTAGGCTCCAGCCGAAATTTCCGTTTCAGCGGAGACCAAACCGCATCAGCGGTTCCGCTTAAGCGGTCCAAAAGCCGCTTCTGCGGCTCCTCTCCAAGCCGGCCTTTCTGCTTATGCGACCTCACCTCCGCAGATCCGGTCCCGCTTCTACGGAGCCTTGACCGGATCTGCAGTCCCCCAAGCCTTAGTCCAAAACCACTTCTTCGGCCACTCGTTCGCTTCTGCGGTTTCGCTTCTGCGGTCACCCAACCGCAGAAGCGAAAATACCAGCAACCAGATGCTTCAACACTTCTTCAAAGTTAATTTTTGATCCTTTAACCACCCGGAATTCACCCGAGGCCCCCGGGACCCCAGCCAAACATACCGACCAATCCCAAAATACATTACGGACTTTCTCGAGGGCTTTAAATCACGTCAAACAACGCTAAAATCACGAATCACACCCCGATTCAAGCTTTATAAACTTTGAACTTTTCAACTTCTACTTTCGATGATTAAACCTATCGAATCATGTCCGATTGACCTCAAATCTTGCGCACAAGTCATATTTGACATTATGGTCCTATTCCAACTTCCGGAATTGGATTCCGACCCCGATATCAAAAAGTCAACCCCCGGTCAAACTCTTCAAAAACCTTAAAATTGCTATCTTTAGCCAAATGGCTTCAACATGACCTACGGACCTCCGAATTCACTTCCGATTGCGCTCCCAACTCCAGAATCACCATACGGAGCTACTCCCAGTCTCGTAATTCCAAACGGACATTGATAACACCGAAATGCACTTCAAACCAAACTTATGAAATTTTTTCTAAAATACTAACTTCCACAATAGGCGCCAAAACGCTCCAGGGTTATCCAAAACCCACTCCGGGCATACGCCCAAGTTCAAAATCATCATACGAACCTGCTAGAACCTTCGGATTCTGATTCCGAGGTCGTTTACTCAAAATTCCAATCCTAGTTCATTTCTTTCAACTTAAGCTTCCGAAATGAGAATTCTCTTCCCAATTCAACTCCGGACTTCCCGAAACTAAATTCCGACCATGCGTACAAGTAATAATACCCGAAATGAAGTTGTTCATTGCCTCCGATTGCTGAACAGAGCGCTAGTAATCAAAACGACCGGTCGGGTCGTTACCTTCTCTATCACTTAAACATACGTTCGTCCTCGAACGTGCTGAGAGCTGTACTGGAGTAGTCTGAAATCACTGTTTAGCACCTCACGCACCTTCCCGTGCTACCAAGACTTAGTTGAGCACATAAGCTCGATAAATTCTAAAAATGTTCCCTTTTATTCAAGCAAATAAGCCTTAGAGCCTGATTCCAACATCCGGAAACCTATGCTAGGCATGTTTCCAACATACGATCACCATATCAATCACTACACGCTGTACTCAAACACAACGGCATAGCTTTGCTGAATTCTTACTTTGCAACACTAAATCCACAAGACCACCATAATATTCTCTGATCAACTTAGCCAAAATCCTACTGATCCGATGCTCCCATTGCACCCCATGACATATACAGGTCTCACTCTAACCTTTACCATACCACCACGACGGACGAGATGTACCGACATTCATAATCAATCGCCGAGTCAACAAAACATTAGGTTTACACTCCTGACAAGGCCTCCACCTCATCTTGAACCCAATAATGGTCTTATCTCCATAGCATGTTAAAACCTGGCGCTGGGTTCTCCAACTTCGATCAGGATTAAGGCCTCAGAGCGTATACTAAATAGAACGGAGTAGCCCCCGTGCTAGACTTTGATGTTGTTCAATATGCCCAAAGGACCTCGAGTAAAACTTCTCCCCATTTTCCTTGTGCATCGTCCGACCTTTTCTTTATGTTTTGAATGTTAGTTTTCTTTGTTGACTCGGCATGTCCGTTCCCAATTGGTTGATATGGTGTTGATAAAATTCTTTTGATTTTGTGTGCTTCAAGGAAATCTGTTAGCTTGTTGCCGATGAATTGCTTTCCATTGTCGCGCACGATTTTGGCGAGTATGTCGAACCGACACACGATGTGGTCCCATATGAAGTCGATAACTTCTTTTGTTATGACCTTCTCGAAGGAATATGCTTCCACCCACTTAGAAAAGTAGTCAATTGTAAACGAAATAAATTTAGCTTTACATGGTGTCGTTGGTAGAGGGGCGACTATGTCCATTCCCCATTTTATGAAAGACCACAGGGACATGACAAAGTGTAGTTTCTCTCCAGGATGATGAATCATTGATGCGGATCTTTGACATTTATCACACTTTTTAACAAACTCCTTAGTGTCTTTTTACATGCTATCCCAGTAATACCCTGTCTAATAATTTTTCCGAGCAAAGACTCGGCGCCGGAGTCATTCCCACAAGTACCTTCGTAGATTTGTCGTAGAACATAATGGTGTCCCCTGGCTGTAACATGCCGCTAATGGTCCATCGAGCGTCCTCCTGTACAATGTTCCATCTTCATCTAATTGAACCTAGCAACCTTGGTTCGTAAAGTCCTTGACTCTTTGTGTTCCGATGGGAGTTTTCTATTTTTCAGATAGTCGATATACTTACTCTTCTAATCCTAAATCAAACTTGTAGAATTTATCTCAGCATGACCCTCTTCAATCACAAACTTCGATAGTTGGACTACAGTCCCCGGGACGATATCATCTTCTTCAACTGATGGCCCCAAATTAGCAAGTGCATCGGCCTCACTACTTTGTTCTCAAGGCACATGATCTAGAGTTCACTTCTTGAAGTGGTGCAAAGTTATATGTAGCTTATCCTAGTACCATTGCATCCTATACTCTCGAACTTCAAAACTTTTGTTTACTTGATTAACCACCAACAATGAATCACACTTGGCTTCAATGACTTCTGCCTCCAAGATTTTAGCTAACTCGAGACCTACAATCATGGCCTCATACTCGACCTCATTATTAGTCAACCTAGAA
>MU734861.1:5089-16250 GCA_026770625.1 Nicotiana glauca
TAATAGCAAAGGTTCCAATTCCAAAGACTAATGTAGATTTTGATACATTTCTCCACATCACTAAGTCAACTGCAGAAATATTTTAAGAGAAAATCAGAGCAGTAGTCGCAAGGTAAATATTTCGGTAAAAACTAACCACGCAGCCGGTGTTTACACCAATAAGTGCATGACATGTATTTTGCAATAAACTGTTAAAGTGAGACACATATTACTTGCTCAGCAGGACCAGGACCAGGTCCGTGGTCTGCCAAACTCAAGTGTCACCTAAACATGAGTTCACAAAATGAAGGAGGAGGGGTAAGAAGGGATCACACACAATTTCTCAACACTCAAGGACTCCATAGCAAAATGGTATTGCTGAAAGAAAGAACGGAACTAGAAAATGTTGTATGGACAATGCTCATCGACTATGGAATCACCAAGAAATTCTGGGCAAATAGATTTTTATTTTTACTTGTCACTTTACGCATATCAAGAGAAGACAAACTTTTTTTTTCCTGTTATATCTTTATTACTCATTTCAAATCATTTTCTCAAATCCAATAAAATATGCATCAACTAATATGGTATCATGGTAAATTATGCACTTCATTTATTATTTCTTAAGGGGCGTGAAAAGTCAAAACGCGTCAAGTAAAAGTGAACGGAGGAAGTATTAAATTAACCATGGTAATTTGATACTTACCTGTACTAACTAGATATTTTAACCAAACTAAACAATTTAACCTAAGCAAGTAAGACACATATCACTTAACTGAGAAATGTGTTTATGAAAGACAAGTGTCTCGCATTCGTTGTTTGATATAAACACTGCGTACAGATAAATTTTTACCATAAATAGAGTATCACATTGAGTTTCTAAAGAACATATTAAGAGATAGTAGAACTTACCAAAGCTTTGTAATTTGCCATTTTGTCTAGGATCTACATCTGAAACTGGAACTGAAAAAGCAACAAAATTGAAAATGAATTCAGAACTAAACTTTGAAAATAAAGAAAGCATAAAAGGAAATGCAGTTACCTGATTTGGTTCTTGTTGGACTTGGATGAATTTTGGCATGAATTGAAGTAGTAGGGAGCTGTTTCTTATTAATTGAAGAAATTGGTATTTGTCTTTTATTACTATACTGAAATTTCTTATCTTCAATCACATTCTTTTTAGGCTTCTGTACTTGTACTCTAATTTCTTTAACATCAACACTTTCCTTTTCCATTTTCTCATCAATTTCTTCCTCTAATACTTCATCCCATTCTTCTTCTTCCACTTCATTTTCAAGATTTTTATCTACTTTAGTTACAAATTTGGCCTCAGATGTTATCTCCTTCGACCTTAACTTCCAAACCTGTCTGTCCAAAATAGCCGACGAAAACTCCTCATCATTAGTCAAGTCCACATTGCTTGTGATGAATTTCTCTTCACAATTTTCCTCAGATTTTGTCTTTTTAATCCCAATTAATGGTTTCTTCTCATTTTCCTTAACTGACCCTTCAATATTCTTACTTAACTCCTCAAGATTGGATTTTTTCAAGATTTTTGAATCAAGATTCTTGCTTTCCTCATCAAGTTCCTTACTTGATACTACTTTTGCTTTCCCATTAAAAGACTCAGATTTTTTCTTGCTCTGACTTGGGATTTTGCTCAAATCTTGACACTTTTCATCCAAATTTTTACTCAAATCTTGACACTTTTCGTCCAATTTTTTGCTCAAATCAGTTCTTTTACTAGCAATCTGAATTGGGTTTCCTTCAAAATTTTCAGCTTTCCAAGTTTTTCTCTTCCCACTCATAACCCCAACAACACCAAGATTTGATTTTTTTGGCCCCATTTCTAACTTTTTATCCACTTGATTGTTGTTTCCATTAGTAAAGGTGCAATCTTTATCATCATTTTCATCTGGGGTTTCTTCAGAATTGTTACTAATGATACTTTGATTCCACCTTTTACTTCATCAAGTTTCATTCTATTTTCCCAAACAGAACCTGAGGCCACAACACTACCATTATTTCTTGATGATGTACTCTTCCTTCTACTGCCTACTTCCATATTTCCTCCTTTTTTTTCAACTTTTTTTTGGCTCAGTCTAATGATTCAAGATTGTAATGATTGAGTATTTTGGTCGTGGGGTTTACTGTTTATTGAAGGAGTAATGGGATTGAAGGCTTTTAACTGAAGAAATTGTGTTTGGTGGAAAAGGAAAGTTGTGAAAACAATGGAATCCTAACATATATAGAGAGAGAAGGACTTTATTTTGCTCCTTTTCCCGTAAATGATGCTCCATTCAATCCAAAATAAGCGATTAATTTGCTTTTTTATTTTGATCCAAAATAAGTATTCATGTATATAATTAAAAAAAAATCAATTTGCTTTTATAAAATTATCCTTATGTACATACCCCTAAAAAGTTTTTTTACTCTTACATTAAATATTTAATTAAGGGTAGCTTAGTCAGACTAGATATTTTTGTATAAAATTTAAAATTTTCTTAATGGGCGTGCTAAAAGCAAATTGATTACGTATTGTGCACCGAAGAAAATAGTGTTTTAATTTTTTTTGGTTTATTTTATGTAATATGTCTGTTTCTTTTTTTATTTGTCTTCATTCTTTTAGCACCTCCTCGGAAGCTGTGAATGAGTGAGAAAAAGTGAAAAATGGTTAAATTGAGGTTATAAATTATTTGATATTCCATAAATTATTTGATATTCAAATATTATCTTTCTCAAAGCTGCCACAAAAATATATAGACGTCTTTCCTTTTCATGGAGATCAAGGGCAGACCCAGAATTTAAGGATAGCGGGAGCACATAAGCGAAGTGCTCAACCAATACCCTTATTGGACTTTTAATTTTAAGGATTTCAAGCAACATATATGAATATTTTTAAAATATATATACTTATATTTTCATAATTTTTGACGAAATTATGGGGGTCGAGTGACCCCTATTGTACGTGCATGGGTCCGCATCTAATGGAAATCAAATACATCCCAATAAAATCTGCATCATCCTATGTTTGAAAAATATGTTGCTTAAGCCCTTGAATCATAGCGAAAAATTTAGTCAAATAGAATTGTATTCACATAAATTTATCAATAAAATTATTATTTTTTAAATAAAAAGGTGATAAATATTGAGAAAAATGATATTTTGTTTTTCAAAATGAACTTGGTAGAAGAAAAAATTCGGAAAGAATGTACAGAAGGGGATGACATGAGGGGCATCGCTCTAGAGGCGCACGTTTAGCAAGGAATAGCTAATGTACGCTGATAACGATGACTCGCCGGAAAACAGCTCAGAAAGGCAATCTCAGCAAGCACAGACGGAGGAGAGTACTGAGGAAACATCAAATCGAATGGTTACGCCGGAATCAGGAACTACATAACAGCTAGCTCCAATTCAATTAGTGCAATGGATGACCGGAATGGGGAGTGCACCGACGATCATGCAAGGACCACAACCGAAAGATACTAAAACTACAACTGTAGTGGAGAACAATATGACTACAGCAACACGAAAATTGACCTATTCCGCTGGGTCTGGAGAAGAAAAGCGAACTATGGCAGACGTGGTTAAAAGTAATAGAACAGTGCAGCAGGGATTACAACTGAAATTCTATCCACCAGAAGTGAGAGATAGAGTTAAAGTTGTAAATCTGAATCAGAAAGAAATTGAAATGCAGAGTGAAAAATGGGAATCAGCTCTTATAGGCTAAGTTATGGGAGGTAACCCTACATTCAAGGAGATGTTAAAATTTGCCTATGGAGTGTGAAATTCAGTAACTACTCTTACGGTTCTTATGCATGGTGATGGTTACTTCATATTTAGGTTTGAATCAATTGAGGACAAAATGCTAATTATTGCAAAAGAGCCTTATACCTTCAATAATAGACCAATGGTGTTGAAGAATTGGGAGTTGGATTTTGAAATTAACAAGGAACCTATGTGTGTGATGCCACCGTATGTCACTTTTCCAGGACTACCTATCCAATGCTAGGTAGAGAAAAACCTGGGAAGAATTGCTAGCTGCTTGAGGAAACATGTATGTACTGATAGATTAACAGCACAGGGTGAGAGAATATCTTATGCTCGTGTGTTAATTGAGATGGATATAACACAACCATTACCATATGAGCTGACCATAGAACAGCCAAATGGTAAAATTAGAGTACAAATAGTGAAATATGAATGGAAATCAGTATTTTGTCAAGAATGCAACAAGTTTGGGCATCCTAATGGTGAATGCAAATGGGAATCATGACTAAGGATGTAGAGGAAAAGGACAAAAAGCAGAAATGGGTAAGAAAAAACAAAATAGATGATAATGAGGAAAACACAGTAACACTTGCTGAGGAGAAAAAGGGTGGAGAAGAGAATACACAAGACAAGGCATAGGAGGTCCAAATGCAGATCGAAGAAAGAGGCAAATAGGTTAAGATTTATCATGTCAAATCTAAAACAAAAGGGCAACCAGCTATTGAACTTAAGGAGCTAATAAGAAGAAACAAGTATGCAGTATTGAGAATTTAGGAGAATGAACCACCTGACAGGATTGAAAGCAATAAGCATGTACAAGGGATTACAAAAGCGCCTACTCAAACTACCATTCAACCAATATGATTTTCATTACTTGGAATATTAGAGGACTCAATAAGTCCTTTAAACAGAGAGAATTTAAAGAATTCCTAAATAAGAATGAAGTGGATTTGGTAGGATGTTTGGAGACTAGAGTGAAACAAATAAGAACAAAAACGATTCAGATGAAGTTTGGAAGAGAATGGAAAGTGATAGACAACTATTCAGAAGCACCTAATGGCAAAATATGGGTGTGTTGGAAAGAAGCAAAAGTGAAGCTAGACTTGCTGCAACTATCGTCATAACTGGTCCATTGCCATATACAAGATAACAATTATGATTTTCAGAGTTACTTAACTATTGTGTATGGTCTACATACTATTGCTGATAGGAAAGCTTTATAGGATCAACTAAGAAGTATAAATGCAGTGACTAAAGGTCCTTGGTTAATTTTAGGTGATTTCAATACTATACTGATAGTAAATGATAGAATAAATGGGGCACATGTTCATCAAAATGAAGTAATTGACTTCAATCAATGCATTGAGGATATTGGAGTAGGATTGATCAATAAAAAAGGGATACAATACTCCTGGAGCAATAAGATAAGGGCTGAGGACAGGATCTATAGTCATTAGACTGGGTGTTTGGAAATGCAGATTGGTTTGGAATGTATGCAGGAATTGAAGCAATATATCTAGTTCCTGGATGTTCTGATCATACACCTACATTGTTGAACTCAGAGGTGCACAGAATGAAGATGAGGAAACCTTATAGACTATTAAATATATTGTTATAGCAAAAAATATTCTAAGGGAGCAGTCGAGCTTATATGGAACCAAAACATACCAGGGTACACCATGTATAAAATATGCAGAAAGCTTAAGCGATTTAGAGATTCATACTAGGGGAATTAAGAGACAATACTCATCAGTGGAGGTGAAACTCAAACAATTGAAAGAGGAGTTAAGTGGTATACAACATGATATAGATGATGACTATTTAAATACAACTCTCATTGAACAAGAGAAGAAAGTGCTGATGCTAATTGAAAAATGGGATGCAGTCTATGAGAAGATTTTAAGACAGAAGTCAAGGGCTATATGGATCAAACACGGAGACTTAAACACCAAATATTTCCATGCACAGTTTAAGGCTAGGCAAGCAAGGAATAAAGTCACTTCTATTTGTACAGAACATAGTGTGAGGGTGACTAATCCAAAGCAAATCCAGCAGGAGTTCATACAGTTAAAAAGTTGTTAGGTGAAGCTGCCCCAGTAATGACTGGAATTGATGTTACTATAGCTAGAGATAGACCCTGTTTACACTATCACAATATCAAGAAATGATGGTGCCTATATCAAGAGAGGAGATTATAAAGGTGGTTCAAGAATTACCAAGTGAAAAAGCTACAAGAATAGATGGATATCCAGCAGAGTTCTTTAAAGAAAACTGGCAAGTAATTGGTGAAGATGTCATAAAGGCAGTAATGGAATTCTTTGATATAGAGAAGCTGCTTAAAGAAATAAATTGTACTACTATCACACTCATTCCTAAGGTAGTAAATCCTAACTTTGTAAAGGAGTTCAGACCTATTGCATGCTGCTCGACCATGTACAAGATCATTGCTAAGCTGCTCAGTAACAGACTAAAGTTGGTAGTGGACTATTTGGTGGGACCTTTACAGCAGGCTTTCATAGAAGGAAGAAACATTTTGGACAATGTCCTGCTGGCCCATGAACCGATCAAAGGATACAATCAGAAAATAGTTTCTCCATGAAGTATAGTAAAAGTGGATATAAAAAGGCATACGACTCTGTTGACCAGAATTTCATAAGGACTCTAATGCAGGAATTAGGTATCCCATACAAAATGGTCAGCCTTATTATGGAGTGTGTAAGTATAGTCTCTTATTCACTTCTGATTAATGGAGGTTTGACACCAAAGTTTCAGGCAAAGAAGGGGCTAAGACAAGGTGATCCAAAGTCACCTTATCTATTTGTTTTGGTGATGGAGTACTTGAATAGGGCTCTGAAGCAACTGAATTCAAATCCAGATTTCAATTATCATCCCAAGTATGCAAAATTGGGAGTAATTCATATCTGTTTTGCTGATGATTTGCTAATGTGTTGTAGAGTGGACAAGGTATCTATTGAATTGATGATGAAACAATTTGATAAATTCTCGACTGTATCTGGTTTACAAGCAAATATGGAGAATAGCTCACTCTATGTTGCAGGAATATCTACACAGTATAGAGAAGAAATTCTGCAGAAGTTGAAGCTGACCATTGGAGAAATACTATTCAAATACTTAGGGGTTCCATTGTCCTCAAATAAGCTCAACATCAACCAATGTATGACACTGGTGGACAGAATAGCAGAAAGAATTAGATGCTGGACAGTGAGGTTTTTGTCATATGCAGAAAGAGTTCAACTGATCAAAAGTGTGTTGTTTGAAATGCAAAACTATTGGGCACAAGTGTTTCTGATTCCAAAGAAAGTATAAAAAATGGTTACTGCTATATGTAGGAACTTTCTATAGAAAGGAAGCATTGAAGGGAAGAAGGCACCAATAGCATGGCAAACCGTATATAAACCCAAAGCAATAGGAGGTTTGAATGTTATAAACTTCCCAGAGTATGGAACAAGGCAGCAATAGGTAAACTACTATGGGCAATGGCACAAAAGAATGATAAGTTATGGGCTTGTGGATTCATCATCACTATATGAAGAAGAAGGATTTTGAAAATATGGAAACTCCTAAACAAGCTAGCTGGGTGATAAGGAAAATATTTGAAGCAAGGAGATAGCTAACTACTGGAGTAAAGGAGCTGGAGTTATATGCAGTAAAGGGGAAATATATAATCAGTAAAGTGTATACTTCATTTATGACACAATATCCAAAGGTCAACTGGAAAACATTGCTCTTGACACAAGGAATAGTACCTAGACATCGGTTTGTTTTGTGGATGTCATTGCATCAGAGACTAGCAATGGTGGATAGGCTAAGAAAATAGGGGATAATAGTGCCTAAGGAATGTGTTTTGTGTATGACCAATATAGAGGAAACTCATGAACATTTGTTCTTTAAATGTTCATATTCAAGGTTTATCTGGGAGTAGCTGCTAAAACGCTTTGGAATAAATCGACAAGTAGAAAGATGGCATGAGGAAACTGCGCGGTTGACAACAAAAACAAAGAGCAGAAATGAACTTTGGAAGATCCTGGGAAGTGCATTTGCAGCAGCAGTATATCAAACATGGATGGAAAGAAACCTTCGAAAATTTCAACAGACAAGAAGAGAAAGTAGGGATATAGTTAGAGAAATTGTGTTACATTTACACATTAAAGGTGAGAGGTATTGTAAATGGAGAGGAGTCTTAGAAAAGATAAATAGGTATCCATGTTAACATAGATATTAAGTTCCGGATGTGGAACTTAAGTGTCAAAATATGTTATTTTTGTAGGACCCAACTCTAGAGTCAAATAATGCAACGACCCAACCGGTCGTTTTGAACCCTAGTGCATCGTTCAGTAGTTTGAGGCCATGAGCAACTTCATTTCAGGTATTTTAACTTGCACGCGTGGTCGGAACTGAGTTTCGGGAAATCCGGAGTTGATTTGGGAAAAGAATTCCTATTTTAGGAGCCTAAAGTTGAAAGAATGAACTAGGAGTGGAATTTTAAGTAAACGACCTCAGAATCGAGATCCGAAGGTTCCATCAGGTTCGTATGATAATTTCGGACTTGGGCGTATGCCCGGATCGGGTTTTTGGATAACCCGGGAGTATTTTGGCGCCTATTGTGGAAGTTAGCATTTTAGAAGGAATTTCATAAGTTTGGTTCGAAGTGAATTTCAGTGTTATCGATGTCTATTTGGAATTCCGAGACTGGGGGAAGCTCCGTATGGTGATTCTGGACTTGGGAGCGAGATCGGAAGTGAATTCGGAGGTCCGTAGGTCATTTTGAAGTCATTTGGCTAAAGATAAAAATTTGAAGGTTTTGAGAAGTTTGACCGGAAGTGGACTTTTTGATATCGGGGTTGGAATCCGATTCCGAAAGTTGGAGTAGGTCCGTAATATCAAATATGACTTGTGTGCAAAATTTAAGGTCAATCGGACGTGATTTGATAGGTTTAAATATCGGAAGTAGAAGTTGGAAGTTCTAAAGTTCATAAAGCTTGGATTGGAGGTTGATTCATGATTTTAGCGTTGTTTAATGTGATTTAAGGCCTCGAGCAAGTACGTAACGTGTTTTGGGATTGGTTGGTAGGTTTGTCTGAGGTCCCGGGGGCCTCGGGTAGATTCCGGGTGGTTAACGAATCGAAAATGAAATTTTGGAAGGATGAAGTAGCTGGTTGCCGGTATTTCCGCTTCTGCAGAATTGGGACCGCAGAAGCGGGAAAGGAGTCGCAGAAGCGGTTGGGGAGAAGGGAGCATGGACCGCTTATGCGGTCATAAATCCGCAGAAGCGGATCCGCAAAAGCGGTGGGCTAATCGCAGAAGCGAAAATGGGAGGCCCAGTGGAAGCCGCAGAAGCGGCTGGTTTCTCGAAAAAGCGGAACCGCTGAAGCGGCTGGACGTCCGCAGAAGCGAAATTGGGCTGGAGACTAGGGACCGCAGAAACGGAATATTTTCCGCAAAAGCGGGTATATTTCCACAGAAGCGAAAGTACCTAGAGGTAGAAGGTTATTTTAAATCGGGAGATGGTCATTTCTCTCCAATTTTCCACTTGGTATGGGCGATTTTGGAGAGTTTCAAGAGGGGATTTTCGTCATCAATGTTAAGGTAAGTTATTCCCACCTATTTTGAGTTAAATATATTGATTATGTATTGATTTGGGCATGAAAATTAGTATTAAAAAAATGAGATTTTGGTGGAAAACCTAGGAAATTATATTCTTGGAATTTAGCCACGATTTGGGAATGGAAGTAAGAGAAAAATCATATATTTGAGTTTGCGAGTTCATGGGTAAACTTTATCTTCGAGAAATTTCAGATTTCTGGCACGTGGGCCCAAGGGCATTTTCGTCAACTTTTCGTTCGGGGTTAGGAATTGTTACAAATGGGTTGTAAAGTTTAATTGAGCATATATTAATGGATTTGTATCATCATTGACTAGTTTTGAAGCATTGTGCGTTGGTGCAAGTCTTCGTAGGAATATAGAATGCTGGTTATGAGCTTTCGAAGCGAGGTGAGTCTCCTTTCTAATCTTGTGAGAGGGAATTTACCCCATAGGTGAGTTAAATTGATTATGTGCTCCTATTTTGTGGGGGCTACGTACGCACGAGGTGACGAGAGTCCGTGCGTAGCCACTATTATGCTATTGTCCAGGTAGTCTAGGACCCAAAAGCATGTTACATTTGGATTATTTGTGAACTCATTGATGACTTGAATTGCTTAAATCATTAAATTAATAAATGAATTTCTAAAAAACTTAAGCTTCGTTTTCTCACGTTATTAAAGATAATTGACCTTCTTGGATAATTGCTCCATGATTGACTTCTTGACTGACTGTCTGTCTGTGTGTGTTTATTTTGGAACGGGCCGAACGCCTCGACAGATTAATAGATGCATCTATAGGCGCGCCGTCGATCCTCGGCAAGTGCACATTTATTTCTTTTGGATCGAGTCGTCGCCTCGGTGTGATTTGCGCATGCTTGTGTTGCTACCTGAACTTAATTAAGTTATCATTGCCCTTTTATGGCTTAAAAATATTTGGATTATATTTAAAGAGAAATTCTGGAAATTTTCCTATGAAAGAATTACGTGTTTACTTGTTTCCTCTATCTGGATTAGAACCATGTTTATAAAATAAATTCACTATTTAATTTATATTAAGAACGAATTATTATTGGACCATTAGAGAGTGTCAAGTTGACCATCTCGTCTCTACCCCTTCGGGATTAGGCGGGATACTCACCGAGTACACGTTGATTACGTACTCATACTACACTTCTGTGCATTTTTGTTGCACAGGTATATATATACCTCTAGCAGCCTACGGGGCGTAGCAGCGTTGATGATTTTTGGGACTAGGTGAGCTGCATTGTTCGAGACGACCCGCAGCCAGTGTAGTTCCTTTCAGCATTTGTATATTATTCCCTATCCACTGTATTTCGGACAGATGTTGTATTTTATTTTCCTTATCAGTAGTTGTTCATGCACTTGTGACACCGGGTTCTGGGATGGTTTTCGAGAGACTTGTACTAATCATTTATTGTTTAATTTGAATTTTAATAAAGATTATTTTTAATTATGAAAAAATGGAAGGAAAAATCCTAGATTATCAAAGGTATTAAAAGAGAATTTAATTGATAATTTAGTTGGTTTACCTGACAGAGGTGTCCGGCGCCACCACGACCCTTAGTGGATTTTGGGCCATAACAAATAAGCGGGTGGATACATATTTCACTTGGTTAAATAAAAATTTGCAATTTAACCAAAAGAATAGGTACACACTGTGGATTATGGTCTTCATGTCATTGGTAATGGTGTGCATGATTGAATTATCTTAGAATAAAAATGAGAGAAAACATATTATCCTTTTTTTGCTTTATTCTTCTTTTCTATTCTCCTTTCTTTTCCTTCTC
>MU734863.1:0-21558 GCA_026770625.1 Nicotiana glauca
ATTAATCCGGTGACTTGAGACACCATTATATTCTCAAGTGGCGACTCTGAAAAATTTAAATAACTAATCCCGTTCGACCGTCCTTTAATTGGAAAAACTCTTTTTATTATACCCTTCGCGGAGTGTAAGCTCTAAAAAAAAGAGGTGTGACACAAGGATCCCTTGCTAAGGCCTCCTCCACCATATCCTCGTAGTCTGGAAAAGCAAAACAATGAGAATTAGTTCAAGAAATTCATTGATATGATGAAAAGTTTGTCCATTAATGTGCCTTTGGTGGAAGTTCTAGAATAAATGTCGGGATATGCCAAGTTCATGAAAGACTTGGTAACAAAGAAGAGATCCATAAATTTTGAAATGATTAAGATAACGCATCAAGTGAGTTCCATTGTATATTCCATGGCCCCAAAGCTAGAAGACCCTGGTGATTTTACAATCTCGTGCACTATTGGTAGTGCCAATTTCGCTAAAGCTTTGTGCGACTTGGCGGAAAGCATTAACTTGATTCCATATTCTGTGTTCAAGACATTGGGGATTGGGTAGACAAGGCCTGCATCCATGAGGCTGAAAATGACGGATAGGAAAATGAAGAGGCCACTAGGGATAATTGATGATGTGCTAGTGTGGATCGACAAGTTCATACTTTCCGCAAATTTTGTGATACTTGACTATGAGGTGCCAATCATATTTGGGAGACCTTTTCTAGCTAAAAGGAAGGATTTAGTGGATGTGGAAGCAGAGGAGATCACCTTCCGGGTGGGCGATGAAAAAGTTTTGTTCCATGTTTGCAAGTCAATGAGGCGGCCTAATAGCAATGACGTATGTTCATTTGTGGATCTTGTGACCAAGGTGATTGTTGAAGACAATAGTGCTATTTTTAATAACATGGAAGACCCTTTGGAAGTTGTGTTGTTGAACCATGATGTGACTGAGGATGAAGGCTTGGTGGAATATTTCAATGATTTGCAAGGAACGGGTTCATACACATATGAGCCCCGGAAACTTTCCTTGGATCTTGAGAACCTAAAGACTCCACCAACAAAGCCCTTAATCGAGGAGCCTCCCATATTGGAGTTGAAACCTTTGACTTCACACCTTAAGTATTAATTCTTAGGCCCTTTTTCAACTTTACATGTTATTCTTTCTTCGTGCTTAACTAACATGCAGGTAAATGCCACCCTTGCGGTGCTCCATAGAAGGAAGAAGGCAATTGGATGGACTTTGGCTGACATTCGGGGTATAAGCCTCGCCTTTTGCATGCACAAAATTATACTAGAAGATGATGCCAAACCCTCCATAGAACATCAAATAAGGTTGAATGAGGCCATTCAAGAGGCCGTCAAGAAGGAAATTATCAAGTGGCTAGATGCAGGGGTTGTGTACCCCATTTCGGATTGTGTACCCCATTTCGGATAGTTCATGGACTTAGCTGGTACAATGTGTGCTGAAGAAGGGGGTATGAAAGTGGTCACAAATGAGAAAAATGAGTTGATCCCCACTAGGACTGTCACCGGATGAAGGGTATGCATGGATTATCGAAAGCTGAACAAAGTGACTCGTAAAGACCATTTTCCATTGCCCTTTCTTGATCCAATATTGGATAGACTTTCCGGGCATGCCTACTATTGCTTTTTGGATAGGTACCCAGGATACAACCAGATTCCCATTACACCGGAAGACCACGAGAAAACCACTTTCACATGTCTGTATGACACATTTGCATTCTCACGGATGTTGTTTGGTTTGTGTAATGCACCGGCTAACTTTTAGCGGTATATGATGGAAATATTTATGGATATGGTGAAGGACTTCCTCGAACTGTTCATGGATGATTTTAGTGTTATGGGTGACTCCTTTGAAGAATGTTTGGATAATCTTGACAAAGTGTTAGCCCGATGTGAAGAGACCAACCTAGTGCTTAATTGGGAAAAATGCCACTTTATGGTCATAGAGGGAATTGTCCTTGGCCATAAGATCTCAAAGAATGGTATTGAAGCGGACAAGAGGAAGATTGAAGTGATATCAAAACTCCCTCCTCCTACTTCCATCAAAGGAGTGAAGAGATTTCTAGGGCATGCGGGTTCTACCATAGGTTCATCAAGGATTTCTCAAAGGTGGTGAATCTTTTGTGCAAGTTGTTGGAAAATAGATACAGAGTTTGTGTTAAATCATGATTGCATGAAAGCTTTTAAACTTCTCAAGTATAGATTGACTACCATTCCCATCAGTACCGCACCCAATTGAAGCTTACCGTTTGAGCTCATGTGCGATGCTAGTGATGTTGCGGTAGGAGCGATTTTGGGGCAAAGGATCAATAAGATATTTAATCTGGTCTATTATGCAATCAAGATGATGAATGACGCCCAAGTTAGTATATGGTGACCTACAAAGAGTTATTAGCCATTATCTTTCCCATGGAAAAGTTCAGGCCATATCTCATGGGTACCCAAGTGATTGTGCACACTGATTACGTGACTTTGTTACTTGATGACAAAAAAAGACTCTAAGGCTAGGTTGATGAGATGGGTTCTTCTGCTTCAAGAGTTTGACCTTGAAATCATTGATCAAAATGGGAGTGAGAATCAAGTGGCGGACGATGATCGAGGCCAACCCTACACTACTATTAAGTAGCGAGAGAGGTCAAAGCAGCTTTTACCTGATTTAGGGTCGGGATCCAATTCCACAAAGAGCTAGATATTCGAGTTGAGTGTCTATCTAAAATGGAGTTGTGTATTTGCTCCAAAATGCACTTCTACACATTTTTGGGTTTTAATTATTATTCTAATTCTATAAACTACAATGCTCAATTAAAATACTATAAGCAAGGATTAAACTATTACAAGTTGTTCAAATGATTAAAGGGCACTAGGGTAGTGACTTTCGCCTAGGTGGTCAATTGACGGAATCTTAAGTCTAAATCTAGATTGACACATTTAGGGAGTATGATATAACAATTGCTCGATTCTACTCACTCTATACCTCTCAGTAGTTCGAGTGATTTTGCCTGAATTAACTTTGTCAAGACCAATTGGTGTTGGCTCAAGTAAAGGTTAGTTTTGAAGACTGACAAAGGAACTCAGGATGAACCAGGTCCAACACTCAGGTGCACAGAAACGGGAAGATTCGAGCATGTGGGTTTCACGTGAAGTAGATAAGCTTAACTTGGTGTATTTAATATCTCCTGATTGAAAAGGTTGCATAATTGATAAGGAGAATGAGTCCTTAATCAAAGAGAACACAATTCAAGATAGGGAAGGAGTTAGAATTTGAAATCAACTAGAACTCTTCCACCAAGGAAGAGTTGCATCAGAACTCTAGTTATTTCTTCATCTACTAACTCTATAAATTGCAGGATGTTCTCACAATAAAGTGTTGCTAAAAAACGCAGAAGTTAAACGTGAATTGAGAGCAAAATAGCAAGGCTTTTTGCAAGCAATTCGTGTGTGATTCAAGTGTGCAANACCTAGAGTGTTCAAGTTAGATTTAACTTGAAGTTGTCGCAACAGTTAGAGGCTGGTTGCTACACAAGGGATTAGAGTTAATCCTTAGGTTTACAAAGAGTTTTGTAAATGTTGTTTTGGCTCAGTGATTTTAGTGGAAGTTTGGGAAAATCCTACTGAGTAGTAGGTCTTGGTTTTTTCACCTTTTGAGCCAGGTGTTTTCCACGTAAAAATCTCTGTGTTCTTTGTTTTATGTACTTTTAATTCCGCAAATAGTAGTAGAAAGTACACCTAGAAGAATTGACATTTAGAACATCAGTTGGTATCAGAGCGGGTCATCCTTGAAGAGGCTAAGACCTTAGGAAAAGATCTAGATGAGTGCATCACCTGGAAACTGGGAAGGGCAATCCACTGATAGGCCTCCACTCTTTAATGGCCACTACTACTCTTGGTGGAAAAACAAGATGAGAGATAACATCATAAGAGAAGACTATGAACTTTGGTACATAGTCACTGATGGTCCCCTGGAAACTACAAAGAAGAATGCTGAATGAGTGGACGTGCCAAAGACAAGAGTTGACGGCACTGCTGAAGACTTGAGGAAATGGGAGAAGAATCCAAGGCCAAGAAATGGCTTGTGTGTGGACTTGGTCCAGACGAGTACAGTAGAATTCAAAGTTGTACCACTGCTAAGGAAATCTGGGACACTTTACAAGTGGCTCATGAAGGAACACCTCAACTGAAAAGGTCCAGAGGAACACTGTTGTATTCTCAATATGAGAATTCCACCATGAACGAAGAGGAAACCATCCAGGAGATGTATACAAGGTTCACCATACTAACAAATGAACTTAAGTCTCTTGGAAGGGTTATTCTTGAAGAAGACAAAGTTGAGAAGATTTTGACAAGGGTACTTCCAATCTCTTGGGAAAGCAAAATCACAGCTATTCAGGAATCAAAGAACATTACCACTCTTAAGTTGGATGAGCTAATTGGAAATCTCACTGCCTATGAACTTAGAAGGCAAACCATGAAGATGGATGCACCCAAGAAGGAAAGGAGCATGGCATTCAGAATCATTGAAGGTGCTGATCTAGAGGAGGATGAAATGTCCATGATCACAAAGGAGTTCAAGAAGTACCTAATGAGAGGAAATGGTCGTTCAAGAAGTGGAAGCTACATCAAACTAAGGGTTCCTGAAAAACAAACCAATGAGGGGTGTTACAAGTGTGGGAAGACTGATCACCACATTAAAAACTACCCTCAATGGGAATTGAATGGAAGAAAGAAAGAGCTGGACGAAGGAACAGGAAGAAGGAACAGGTTCATCCCAAGAAGAACAAAGGATCAACAAAACTTATGGTTGTTGCTTGGGGTGTAAGCTCAGATGATGACTCAGAAGACAAAGATGGAGATGAACAAGCACTTATGGCAATTGGGAAATCCGATGAGGAATCTGAGGTAAGTATAATTCATCTCAAAGACAAGATTAAGTTTTTGTCTATAGAAAGTCTATCTGAATTACTCCTAGATTTCATTGATGAATATGCGGCTATAAACAATGAAAAGGAACAGCTTTCTAAAGAGCGTGTGATTCTGAAAGCTAAGTGCAAAAACCTGGAACTTAGGGCTAGTGAAAGTGATAGTAAAAATGTTGAGTTGAAGAACCAGGTTCATAAACTAGACACCGCAGTCTTAGAGTTCAAGTCTGGAAATCTAAAATTGAAATTAGGAACTGGTAAAAAGAAATCTCATCACACACAACTCACTTTTGAAGAAAATGTAGGAAAAATGAAATATGAGTTATACAAAAGAGATGAGCAGATAAGAGTCCTTAAGGGGGATCTAAAAAAGGTTAAGCACGAGCTAGATAGAACATGTAAATGGAATAGGTACTCCAATGCACTTTCATGGCTACATGAACACCATAGTAGCAATAAGAGAGGACTTGGCTACGGGACCCCTGCACCTAACTGGGATCCCAAAAGCAAGTACCTCACACTTCCTGAGAATAAAATTTACGCACACACTGTGGTAAAACTGGTCACTGTAAAAGTGAATGTGTTGCAAAAGAAAAGGCTAGTCAAAAGAATAAAGAATTTGTTCAAGGAAAAAATAGACTGCCAGGTTGGGCTAAAAAGAATTTAATTCACCCCTTTGCCTAAAGAAAGGGACACAAACTAGTTTGGGATCCTAAGACTAACCCTTGATTTTCTTTCACGGGTCCAAGTGAAGGGGAGCAGCCAAATATGGTACATGGATAATGGTTGTTCAAAGCATATGACAGGAAGCAAGAACCAGTTCCTTTAACTTGAGGACCTCAAAGGAGGTAATGTCTCCTTTGGAAATGGGAAGAAAGGTGAGATCATTAGGGTTGGAAAGGTATGTAAGACTGTCTCTCACTCTATTGAGAATGTCTACCTGATAGATGGCCAAAAGTACAGTCTAATCAGTGTATCACAATTATGTGATAAAGGTAACTTGGTAGCGTTCACCACTACCAAATATTTTGTGATTAATCTTACCACTGAAAAGATTATTTTGCAGGGGAAAAGAGTAAACAATACATACATTGTAGATTTGTCCACAATTTCAGAAAATGAACTCACTTGCTTAAGTGTGTTAGAAAATGATCCCCTCCTTTGGCACAAGAGATTTGGACATGCAAGTCTGAGTCAACTCAACAAATTAGTCTCCAAGGATATGGTGATAGGGCTTCCTAACATCAAGTTCAAGGAAGACAAAGTTTATGAAGCTTGTGCAAGGCGGAAGCAGGTAAGATCCTTTTTTAAATGCAAGAAAGTGGTAAGTACCACCAGAATGAAAGAACTGTTCCATATAGATATCTATGGTCCAATGAGAACATTAAGCAGAGGTGGTAAAAGATATGTGATGGTGCTTGTTGATGATTACTCTAGGTTTACTTGGACATTGTTTTTAACATCTAAAGATGAAGCATTTTATATGTTTACTTCTTTTGTTAGAAAAACTTTGAAACAACTAGGTAATCAACTTACATCAATTAGGTCTGATCATGGAACTAAATTTGAAAATGCTAAGTTTGCTGAATTTTTGCACGCTACATCATAAATAGTTGCATGACTAGACCTCTTGTTAAAAAGATTCCCTATGAGTCACTAAAGGGAGAAAGCTAAATATATCCCATCTGTGGGCATTTATATGCAAGTCATTTATGCACAATAATGGCAAAGACTCCCTAGATAAGTATGATCCCAGAAGTGATGAGGGAGTATTCTTGGGATATTCTTCACATAGTAAAGCTTATAAGATATACAGTAAAAGAACTATGTATGTAGAAAAATGTATATGTTTCTTAAAACTAACGTTCTTTCTGAGAAGCATGAATAAGATAATGACGAGATTGGGCTAATAAGAAATTCAAATGGTGAAACCATAGTCCAGCCTGAAGAAGTATCATAGGAAGGAACACGTGATGGAACATGTCCTTCGACCTAGGGCAACATGACAGGGGGAACTGACTAGAGAGGAACTGATCCTCAAACCTCGAGGGAACCTGTCCATGAGCCTATTCCTTAGTAACAAAACCAGGAAGAAAAATCTAAAGAAATTGACACTCCTATTGCAACATCCATGAAATTGGATATAGATGAACCTGGTTCATCTGTTGATCAGAAGTTTTGTAGGGGAATGATTGGTTGTCTTTTGTATCTTACTGCTAGCAGACCTGACATTGTTTTCAGTGTAGGTCTTTGTGCTCGATTTCAGGCAAATCCAGAGGATCCCCACTTGACTAATGTAAAGAAAATATTGAGATATTTGAAAGGCACCAGTAACCTTTTCCTTTGTTATACAAAAGGTAGTAATTTTAACCTAGTGGGATATGTTCACGCTGATTATGTAGGTTTCTTAGTGGATAGGAAGAGCACCTCAGGTATGGCACACTTTCTTGGTTCATGTCTTGTGTCATGGCCTACCAAAAAGGCAAAATTCAATGGCCTTATCTACTGCTGAAGCTGAGTATGTTGCTGCTGGTTCATGTTGTGCTCAATTGTTATGGATCAAACAACTATTATTGAACTTTGGAATTAATGTTGGTTGCATCCCTATTTTTTGTGATAACACTAGTGCTATTAGTATGAAAAATAACTCGATTCATCATAAGAGAACTAAGCACATAGATGTTAGGCACCATTTTTGAGAAACAATTATGAGAAAAGCTTGATCATTGTGGAATTTTGTGCTACTAACAAGCAAATTGCTGACATCTTCACAAAAGCCTTAAGTAGAGATCACTTTGAGAGGAACATGTTAGAATTAGGGATGATTAAGATCACCTAAAAGGACCAGTTCAAGGTTAAACAAAAAAAAAATTTGGTTAGAAAGTCTGTAAATTGTGTAATTAGATTAAATCTTGCTCAGTATCATACTTTTCATAGTATACTCTTGTGCCATGTGTTAAAATGACTCATTAATCACTAATGATATTTTCCTTATTTTGGAAAATTTAGACTCACACTAGAGAATTATCAGTGAAGAACCTGGTTCATCAAGGTAACACGGTATATTTTCTACACTTTGCATAATTTGAAATAACTATATTTGGATCATGAGCAGAGAGTCCCACCAAATACCAAACTCTTTTTGGACTTATCCGTTGCAAGTGAACCAGTCCCATTCAAAAGAGTCCCAACCGAATGGAAGTATCTAGATTCTAGGGATACACTCCAACGTTTCTTCAAAATTGAATTTCAGTTTAATTAAACTTCGAAGAGTCTGAAAAGCTGTAGCTACCCCATCAATTATTCCTCTGTATATTGATCAGCTTTGGTGTATTCCGTACTTCATCTCTCTCAATCCGTCAAAAACTCTCATTCTTCTTTCATCTTCCAAACACAATCTAATTCTCTTCTCCTCCATACCCTAGCCCAGATATGTCGAACACCTCTGAAAATCCTTCATCACCTTCATAGGAAACCACCTCCACATCTTCTACAACACCAATTTCTAAGAAAAGTAGATTAAATATGATGGCTTCTAAGATTGTCACTAAAGGAGAGCAGATCAAGAAAATAAACAAGAAATTGAAAGCAGGTAAGGAAGAAGAATCCTAGAAATCTAAAGATTCATTTAAGTCTGCTACTAAGGGGGAAGAAAGTAGGTATTCCGAAAATGAACAGGTATCTTCTGATTCTAAAGTTACTCCTGAGACAATTTCTAAAGTTGCTGCAAATTTAGAGAATAGATTTGTAGGATGTATAGCAGGTGGTGAGACTACATAATCTGGAGAAGTTGGTGGTAAAAATGAAAAAAAAGGAGAGCAAGGGCGCTAGGAGTACTGTGAGGGGAAAGGGGAAAAGAGTGGTTGATTCTTCACCCACTCCTGTTTGTATAATAAAAACTGGTGCAATGGTTGTTTGGGGAGAGGATTTTACTTAAATAGAAGAGAGTGTGAGCAAAACAGGGGGAAGTGGGTCTGGCGAAGCTGCTGAAGGGTTGGTTCAACTTGGAAAAAATATAGATGAACCTGTTCCATCTGAACAGGAAACCCTCACAGACCTACTGATAGAGTTATCAATGGCACCAAAACTCATGCTATTCCCTATGGTTTCATTCTCACAACTGTGCTGCACATTTCAAGGTACCTATGAAGAAGTGGGTTGAATACTCTACTTGCTTGCGATTATGAAGTCAATGTCATTCTTAATGAACCTGGTTCATCTAAACAGACACCTATCAATAGCAAAGTTAGAGTCTTGGAACAAGAAAGTAAGGCAAATGATATTGAGATAGCTAGGCTGAAGACACGATTGGTTGAGGTAGAATCTGAGAGAGATGTTCTCAGAACTGAACTTGAAAGGGAAAAGGAGAAGAATGATGGAACTCTTCAAGACATGCTGAAACTTCTCCATGCAAATAACCCAGCCCCTACCTCTTCCAAGCCTTAAATCCTAGCCTAGTGTAGATCAACTAGTGACCTAGTTCGGGACGTTTTGTTTCTTTTGTTCATGTTTTCAGTATTTTTATTTCTTCTTATGCTTTGTGGTAGATTCTTATCAATCATCAATAAAATTCACTATTTTTGCTCTAACTGTTTGTTTATATTTCTTTGATGGTTGAAATTCTTAGTTTGATCTATGATGATTAATCCATGTTTGCATTTGAAGTAGCCCCAGTGGCCATGTGTAAGTTTTAAATATGCAACTTTTCGATGATGCCAAAAGGGGAGAAAAGGTTGTGCTTTGAACAAGTGAATGTTTACACTTTGAACAATGATGTTTATAACCTAATGTACCTGGTTCTTGATGATAATTGATAAAAAGCAAAAGTGTTTCTAACATTTTGTTGATGTTGAGCTGAGTTGAAACAGGGCCTAAGCTTATGAAAAGCACAGAGTTTGCCATCATCAAAAAGGGGGAATTTGTTGGCCCAAGTAAAGGTTAGTTTTGAAGACTGACAAAGAAACTCAGGATGAACCAAGTCCATCACTCAGGTGCACAGAAACGGGCAGATTCGAGCATGTGGGTTTCACGTGAAGGAGATAAGCTTAACTTGATGTATTTAATATCTCCTGATCAAAAAGTTTGCATAATTAATAAGGAGAAGGAGTCCTTAATCAAAGATAACACAATTCAAGATAGGGAAGGAGTTAGAAGTTGAAATCAACTAGAACTCTTCAACCAAGGAAGAGTTGCATTAGAACTCTAGTTATTTCTTCATCTACTAACTCTATAAATTGCAGGATGTTCTCACATTAAAGTGTTGCACAAAAACACAGAAGTTAAACGTGAATTGAGAGCGAAATAGCAAGGTTTTTTGCAAGCAATTCGTGTGTGATTCAAGTGTGCAAACCTGAAGCTACATGAACCAGATTGAAGAACCAGCTCCATAAATAGTTTTATGTGTCTTTCTTTCTTTCTAGTTCAATTGTAGTAGGTGTTTTCATATTGTACCTTTCAGCTTTCATAAAAGCAATTGTATTAGGTACCTAGGGTGTTCAAGTTAAAGTTAACTTGAAGTTGTCGCAACAGTTAGAGGTTGGTTGCAACACAGGGATTAAAGTTAATCCTTAGGTTTACAAAGAGTTTTGTAAATGCTATTTTGGCTCAGTGATTTTAGTGGAAGTTTGGGAAAATCCTACTTAGTAGTAGGTCGTGGTTTTTTCACCTTTTAAGCCAGGTGTTTTCCACGTAAAAATCTCTGTGTTCTTTATTTTATGTACTTTTAATTCCGCAAACAGTAGTAGAAAGTACACCTATTCTTCTAGACACAAATCACCCCCCCCCCCCCCTCTTGTGTGGAATTGACATTTAGAACATCAATTAGGTATGCGAATTTGCACAAGCAATTGAGGATCAAGTCTTCCATTACGATCTCTCGGTTTAACCCTTTAATTGGGGCTATCAATTCTCTTGAGTACACCCCAATTCCTTGGTGGACTAATTCTAGAGACGGCTCTCTTTTTCAAGAAGAGCAAAAGTCAACTAAACACAAACTAGTGTTTGCAACCACTAATTTAGCAACTAAATATGGAAGTAGCCCAACTATCAAACACCCAGAGTCAATCAAGCTCTAAAATACAAGACCCATCAATTACCCACACTAGGGTTGAGCCACAACCCTAGCTGATGGGTTTATCTACTCATAATTAGAGAAAGAAACAAAGAAATAGATGAAGAACAACTCATATTAATTAATTGCTAAGATAAACTAGAAGATTCAAAGTTGAAATGAAGATAAAATTTCCTAAAATAGCTAAAGAAGCGGAAGTCACGAGCGCAACTCAATACAAAATCTATCTGCTAGACCTAAAAATGGAAAAGAAGCTACTTATACTAAGCTAAAAAATTTGGACAAAATACCGCTGCGGGGTTAGTGCGGACCGCGCAAAATGGTGTGCGGCCGCACTAGGGCTTTTGACATAAAATTCCAGCTCTCTGAACTCAGGCAATGCGGACCGCACAGAATCGAGTGTGGCCGCGGTGTCTTCTAGTGCGGTCCGCATGAAATGGAGCGTGGACCGCATTGGCTTCAATCTCCAAAATTGGCACCTCTCTGATCTTTGGTTATGCGGACCGTACTAAATCGAGTGCGGCCGCAGTGAGTCCAATACGGACCGCATTAAATCTCATGGGGTCGCATTGCTTGTTGTCCTGGAAATCACCTTCTCTAAATCTCATTTGTGCGGACCGAACAGAATGGTGTGTGGCCACATTGGGCCTCTTTTACCTGAGCTTTGTTTTGTCTTGGTACTTGTAAAAGTTTCACTCCTTTTTTTAGCTGAACTTTGACATCTTGTCACTTTATTGATCAAACCTGCAATCAAGCACAACTTGTGAGCCTTTTGAGACTATTTTGTACAAATTTCTAATCAAAACATAAGCAAGGAGGAGTATAAAATGTATCAAAATCCCTAGTTATCAGACCATTTGTCCTGCTTAGAAGAGGAGGGAGGCCCAATGATGGCCTCGAAATTAATGATTCATTTTTGGATGAGCAACTCCTCTCCGTGTCTTTGAATAGTATGCCTTGGTTCGTCCATGTGGCAAACTTTCTTGTAATCGGCATTGTCCCGAGTGAGATCTCTTCTAACCAAAGGAAGAAGCTTAAACGGGACAGCTTGGATTATTATTGGGACGAGCCATATCTTTTCAAGATTTGCAACGATGGTATGATTTGGAGATGTGTTCCGGATGAGGAGCAAATGAGTATTCTTGATGCTTGCCATTCTTCGCCTTACGATGGTCATCATGGTGGGGAGAGAACTGCTTTAAAGGTTCTCACCAGTGGATTTTACTTACATACCCATTATAAATATGCTAGTGAGCTTGTTAAGAGATGTGATGAGTGTTAGAGAGCTGGTGGAATTTCCAAGAAGGATGAAATGCCTCTCACCACTATTCTTGAGATTGATATTTTTGACGTGTGGGGTATCGACTTTATGGGGCCATTTGTGAGTTCAAGTAGTAACACCTACATTTTGGTTGTTGTTGATTATGTTGATTATGTTTCCAAGTGAGTTAAAGTTGTGGATTTGCCCAACAATGAGGCACGGAGTGTGGTGGCGTTCTTAAAGAAAAATATCTTCACAAGTTTGTCACTCCAAGGGAAATCATCAGTGATGGGGGCTCTCATTTTTGCAACAAGGCCTTCGATACTTTACTTTCCAAGTATGGTGTCAATCATAAGGTGTCAACCCCTTATCATCCAGGCTAGTGGACAAGTTGATATCTCCAACAGGGACATAAAGAGCATATTATCAAAAATTGACAACGCAAACTGGACGGATTGGTCAAGGAAACTTGACGATGCTTTGTGGACTTACAGAACTACGTATAAGACTCCAATTAGTATTTCTCCATACCGGTTGGTATTTGGGAAAGCATGCCATCTTCCAGTTGAATTAAATTATAAGTCCATATGGGCGCTGAAGAAGTTAAACCTTGAATAGGATGTAGCTTCCAATCTCCGGGTAGAACAACTAAATGAACTTGATGAGTTTCGGTTTCATGATTATTCCAACTCGTCCTTGTATAAGGACAAGATGAAGTACTTATATGACAAATATGCACAAAACAAAGAATTCAAGAAGGGTGACTTTGTTCTTCTATTCAACTCTCGATTACGACTATTTTCGAGAAAGCTCAAGTCAAAATGGAGTGGCCCTTTTGAAGTGGTGCATGTAACTCCGTTTGGTGCTCTTGATTTGAAAAACAAAAATGGTGAAATCTTCAGAGTTAATGGGCACTGAGTGAAGCACTATCTTGGCAAGTTTGATGGCAGCCACGTGGTGGCCTTGATCAATTTTAAATGATGATGGTAACATGTATCGTGTCGCGACGATAAATGAGGCGCTTCTGGGGAGGCAACCCATGTGTTTTTCTTCCTTTTTGATTTTCTTCTTAGTTTAGGCTTTATTTTGGACTAAGTAGTTGTGAAGTTTGTATAGGAATTGTTTGTGCAGTATAGGACTTTGGCTAGAATAATTTGCCTAAGTATGGGGAATTTTGCGGACCGTTCCCAAAATCTTGCGGTCCACGTTAGCAATATGCGGTGGCACTTTTTTGTTCACAGATGCATACTTGAATAGCTCAAAATATCAGCTCTCTAAAGTTGACTTCGCGTCTGTGTTCAGCGTTTGGCAATCCGCGGTGAATTTTGTGGTCACGTTCAAAATTTCGCAGACCGCTTTCAGATGCTTGAAGGTGTTCTTCATCGGGTAAAAGAACGCGAATAGCGATATAATTTTGCGATCGCGTTCAGGTAAGTCGGTGGGGTCTACATCTACTATGTATAAATAAGGGGTCTTTAAACCTTTACACTTTTCGAACCCTAAAATTTCACCGTATTCATCTTCTCGGTTTTTCCATCTCATCTCTTTCGAATCAAGCGTTGTTTTCCTGCTAAAAATTCATAACTGGTATGTTCAAATCCATGCATTAATTTTATCTTCTTCTTTTCTTCTCTTTTTGTTTTAATTTTTCTTTCTTTTGAATTTTTAGTTAGAGTGAAATGCATCCTTTCATCTAAAATTATTGATTAATCATATGTGGGTAATGTTTATATGCCTAATGGGAAATAGGGTTAGTAACCTTAATTGCTAATTGAATGGATTTTATGCATTTAGTGAAAACCCTATGTCACATGTTCATTAGTGCCCATTTTGTTTGAACTTTGCAGTCAGCGATCTACTTTTTACGTGGTCCGTATTCCCTATTGTGTGTACTGAGTATGGATGCATGTGTTGTGGACCCGGTGACTTTTTCGTGGTCCGCATTTGAATTTTCGTAGATGCACCCCTCATTTTGCGGTCCGCGCCCTTGAGTTTCAAAGAGTATGATAACTGCTTCTGCGGCCGCTTTTAATTTAACGCGGTTCGCATTTGGTCTTTCATGTCTGCGTCCATTATTTCGTGGACTGCAGAAGATCATGATAAGAGAGTTAGTAGTTTGAACCCAAACTCTTCGCGGCTGCGACCTTTTTTACGCGGTCTGCGATGACCCTTCCGCGGCCGCGCTCACTTTTTAGCGATCAGCGGTGCCTGGTTTTGAGAAACAGTTTCTGCATTTAACTTGCATTGTTTTAACATAAACTTGAAGCTTTATTCTGAATATATTCCATTGCTTGTTTGCTGAAAACAATAGTCCGATCTAGAGGTACAGGCGATACATCTAAAGGGAGGGAAGAACCCTCCCGAGACAGGGGTAAAGGAAAGACCAAAATATTCCTAGTAGTCCAAAAATCAATTGGCAAGATGAGAGCTGCCATCAAAGCTGCGGATAAAGCAGTGGACCACTCAGACACTAGCGAGTATGTCCTTTCCCTAGAAGCTTCGGAAGGAGACTTTATGCCCACTCATGTCCCCACGTAGTTCCAGTGAATGTTCTAGTTACGTGATGAACCTACCTTCTCTTCTATGTCGTCTAATGACTCAGAGTAAGGGAGTGAGGCTTTGACACCATCTTCCCCACCTGCTATAACTTTGGCTACACCAACTGCCCCTATTTTTATGGATAATGATAATGAGGTCCCGAATGACGGGAGATGGGGTGACACCAATATTGGGGGGTTAGCCAGATCCAGAAAAGTTGAGGTGTGGGCTGACAGATTTGTGAGTGAATTACCCTATCAAAAGTTCCGAGAATGGTGGCCCAAAAGTCATTTACTATTGAGAGACAATTCATAGAGAGAGACCTCCTTCCCCATAATCCAAATGTAAAACGGTAGTTCGAGGAGAGAATAGGGTGGAAGTTCTTCACCAGCAACGTTTCGGATGCCAATGAATATCGAGTCAAGAAATTCTATGCAAACGTTTCCCACATCAAAGAGGGAACTCCTGTAGCAAAGGTCCGGAACTTGAAGATCCATTTTGATTGCCACACATTGAATGAAATTCCGATTTCAAGGATGTTGAAGCTGTGCAATCCTTGGATAAGTTGATACTTGATGAAGCAACCCATCCATGGTAGGCGGAGATATTAGTCCAGGGACGACATCGGCATGGCTCACAGTTGGAGCAAAATATACAGAAATACCCTTAGCTTTGAAGCCAAGGGATGGTCCACCTTTGTATGCATCCAGCTGGACCAGTGTCAGTATGATAATATCCTCCCACTCACCCGGTGTGTCTTGATAGCCTCCATCATGGCAGGGTATCCTATCAACGTGGGGGACCTTATGTACTACCACATCACGAAGGAAGTGGGAAAGGAATAAAGATCCTACCCCTACCCCAACTTCCTAAACATGTATTTCTAGGACCAAGGATTTGAGAATAAGATCTTTGACACAAAGACAAGGCCAAAAAATCCCTTATCTTGGTATAGCACCAAAGGACCGGACAACCCTAAAGCAAAGGGTAAAGCCTCTATCTCCATTGGCCAGACTGAAGAGCCAAGGGTAGTAGTCGTCGAGCCATAGCCTTCCACAACAGGGGGATCTTCAGCTGCCATACCTCCTCCTTCACCCGAGCCATCCATCAACATGCCATTGTTGTACCCTCTTCTTCCACTTACCCTCAGACTGCACTGCGGGTTCTCATACTTTATCCAGTATCAATAACTTGATGCAGGCAACATATCAAAGTTGTCTGTCTTATCCAGTAGCACGGTAGTAGCACAGTTAGCCTCGACATAACAACGGGTACCTTCATTAGTGGATGAGTCGTTGAATGAGCTTCTGGACAACCAGAAGAAGCTCATAGAAAACCAAAAGAAAATCAAGGACACTTTGGATATTCATGGAAGGGCTATAAAGGATCTGGGCAAGAAAGTCAAGAAGATGAAGAAGACTCTAGCCTCAAAGGAGTCAATGGAGCAGCTGAAGAAGGATGTAGAGAGGTTCACATTTGCTGGTCATATTCTACTGGATTTGCTCATGGAGGAGCAAGTCCCAGCAGCACATGCAGCACAACAGCAGACACTAATAGCTGGCCAGTCTGAGGAGCCAATTGCAGCTACACATAGTGCTGCAGAGTTGATCCAGATGCTTCGTAACCCCGTGGTCCCCCAGTCCGATTTTGAGATCCATTTAGAGGACCCAAAGGGAGCTATTGATCCTATGCAATCTATGGACCCCACTCATGTGTCGGACCTGATGCAGACCACATAGGTTGTTTTTTTACTCTCTAACCCTTTCCTTGATCTTATTTTGATATTAGCATTTAGGACAATGCTATTATTTATTTCGGGGGAGAGGCTGGTCTATTTTGATTTGGTGATAATTGGATAACATTGGTATGTAATAACTATGAGACTATTTTTCTATATCTTTACTTTACTTTTGGTGTGTATATATTCGTAACTTTCACATATGGTGCATGTGTATATATACACACACACCAACCATTTGATGTATATACTCGTTTTCATTTATGTAAATAATCATTTTACTTCCATTTTGTATATATTCAGTTGATTTCCGTAATTTACTTCATAGCTTCTTATTTCCTTTAGTAGTTTCTTGTTAAGTTGTTAGCTTCTTTTTACATTATATGTGGACAATAAGCCTTTGATTTTCTTAATGCCACGGGTTTTTTCAAAGGTGGATGTAGTATGAACCGGGTGGCTCTTCCCGATGATGGATGGCGTGACAAACTTCTTAAGGGATTGAGTCCGTTTTTATTTATGTTTTTATGTAAATAGTATTAATAAATAAAAATTCCTCATGCAAGCTTCACTTGGGTCTAACACATTTACCTTTGACCTTATGGTAAGAAACAAGTTGATTGGCAAAGAATAGTTCTAGTTGTGACCTTTAGACTCTTGTGTTGACTAAACAATCATCGAGTGGCTTCTTGGATCCATTTGTGATGCTCAATCTTAGCTATGGTTGTTGTGGGCCCTCAACTCTGTTCTCTTTAACAATCCAATAGCTTGTGGGGTGATGTATTGAATTGCAAGTCCAAGTCCCGGGCCAATAAGTCTAGAACTTGCCCTGAATGTTTGTCTAGGGGAAATTCTAAGTGTAGCTCGATTTGAGAAATGATTATTGGCTCTCCTTGATCCAATTTAAAACTTGAAAGAATCCATAGCCTACTAAATATGATTTCCCTAGTCAACCTTGTTGATCCGAAGCCCTTTTCATTTCAATAACCATGATACAAGCCTTTATCCGTTCTATAATGACCCTCTCTTGGCACCCGATCTTTACTTAGCATTCACAATTGGCAAAAGCATAAGTTTGGGGATAGACGAGGAGTGTGAAAGTGATAAAAGGTACAAAATGAAGAAAAATAAAGGCAAAAGAAAAGCCAAAAAGAAGTATGTCAAAAAGAAAGTGAATAAGATGGAAAAGTGAACGGATTCAAAGAAAGCAATGATGAAAGGCATGAAAAGATTAGTAAAGGAGAAAAATGATCATCATGATCAAGAAAGAGTAACAGTGTGTCTCTCTAGTTCCCCTAAGGAAGAAGAAAATGACTCAAAGAGTCAAGAAAGTGTGAGCCGATTTGAGAAAATGGAGTGCTTAAGGAAAGATGAAATCATCATATGCCAATAAGTCCTACCTTGAACCAAAAGCTTCATTACATTCCCGCAAAAGTGCTATATGATTTCGAGTTGAGTGAGCTTACATTAGTGGTGACTTACATAAGGGGCAAGCTTATGGTACTTAGAGCCGGACTTGTGACATTCCCTTGAGAGAGATGAGCGTGTTTCTCCACAATAATTGTTTTGAGTGCTACAATTTAAAGCGAGATTTGCTTATAGAGAGTAGAGGAGGAAGAGTTAGGGTTCCACAATGACCTACATAGTAGAGAGAGCTCCTTGGTGAGTTAAGTTAACTCTTGATGCTCTTGTGCCGCACTCGAACTATGGTACTCAAAAGGTTGTGTGTTATTGATAATTCATTTGTGTTAAGGGTAATTGTTAGTCCCAATTGATGCATGTTTGATTCGCATTAGGGCAGCTGAAGTATCCTTCTATTTTGTTGAAGTGGGGGTGGGAATTACCTCATTTGCTTGAGGACAAGCAAACGCTTAAGTTTGGGGGAGTTGATAAGTGGAGATTTTAACTATTAATTGCTCTCTTTTACTTGCGTTTTGGGCTTAAAATACGTAAAGGAATTCCCAAAAACTAACATACACAATGAGCCAAAGTGGTCATGATCAACTCATATAGGAGTCAACACATAAAGAAAGACCAAGACTGTAGAAAGCGGACCGCAATAGAAAAGTGTAGCCGTGAAAGTGTCATCACGGACGCGCTCATGAATTCGCGAACCACGAAAGAGAGAATTAGAGAGGTGGGTTTTGGGCATAGATATGGACGCGTACCGTGCCAGAAATTGGCGACCGTGGAAACACCAGCACGACGGCGATTGGAATTTCGTATACCGCATTTGCTAAGGTTCAGAGGGCTCACTAAATAGGTAAAAATGTTAAGCGTGGACCGCATCAAAATTACAGGGTTGTGGAAGGCTCTCACGTGGATGTAGTTATAATTATGCAGTCCGCGAAATAAGTTCCAACCTAGTCTCAGATGTAAAGAAATACGGACTGCGCTCAATATTATGCGGTCGCGAAAGCAAGAATGCAGCCAAAGTTAGAATTACGTGGCCACGAAACTTCTGCAGAGGCATATTTGTCCGAAAATTTCAGCCTAGTATAAATAGATCATTTTACATTTTTAGGTTATGTTATATCTTGCTGAGTACGTGAGACGTCTAGTTTTTCCTATTTGACAATTTTGTACAAGATTTACCTTATAACAATAGATTTTCGTCTTTCAATTTAGTATTATGGATTTTATCTTCTCTTTACCTTTGATTTCTGCTATTTTCATGAGTAGCTAAACTCATAGCTAGGGTTGTGACCCAACCCTAGTGTGTGTATTTGATGGGTCTTGAATTTTAAGGCTTGGATGTGTACGGGTTAGTGATTTTTACCCTGGTTCTTGCTAGAACTGTTCAATTAGTGGTTTCAAACACTGATTTATGCCTTTATGACTTAATCTCTACTTGATAAAAAAGGGACTAAGTCTAGGAAAACTAGGCTAACAAGGAATTGGGGTAGACTCAAGAAATTGATAGCCCCAATTAAAGGGTTAAACTTAGAGATAGTAATACCCGAATTGAGCTAAAATCACTTGAATTGCATGAATACCCATTTGGACTTGTCAAAGCCAAACTGGGCAAAGTCACTCAAACTACCGAGAGGTATAGAGTGAGTACCCGAGTGTGATAGCTATATTATGACCCCAATTAATCACATGATTGCCCTAGATTCTTGCAACCCGTTAGATATCCACCTAGGCGTAAGTCACTATCCTAGTTCCTTTAAATCTTTGAAAACAACCAACAAAAATATTGTGCTTAGTTTCAAATATTGCATGCTATAGAATAGAAGCAGAAGTAGAAAACAAACCAACCATTTGTGGAAGTGCAATTAAGAGAAAAACCCTCATCTCTACTCGGATATAAACTTAACTCCAAACAAATTAACTCCATGTGGATTCGATCCCGACCTTTGTTGGGTAAAATTGCATCGACCATCCTTTCTACTCAACAGTAGTGCAGGTTTGGAACCAATCAGAGTCGAGTCGAGTTTTGTCTTGTTTGGTTTCTTGGTCTTCTCTATATGACCATATTAGAGAGCATCTGTATGACGACCCCATCTACTTATCCTCAAGGACACGGTTCAGCACGGCGTTGCCAAGGAGGTCACTATTGGGGATAGCAGTGTGTTACAGATGCAGTGTAGATTGTGTGTTCCCAATATAGATGGTTTGTGCGAGCTAATTCTTCAGGAGGCTCACAGTTCGTGGTCCTCCATTCATCAAGGTGCCGCCAAGATGTATCAATACTTGAGGCATCACTATTGGTAGAGGAGAATGAAGAAGGACATAGTGGAATATGTAGCTTCATGCCTAAGCTGTCAGCAGGTAATGTATGAGCATCAACGGCCAGGTGGATTACTTCATAAGCTAGAGATTCTAGAGTGGAAATGGGATCGGGTTACAGTGGATTTTGTTGTTGGGCACCTACAGACTTAAAGGAAGTTTGATGCAGTATGGGTGATTATGGATATGTTGACCAAGTCGGCTCATTTCATTCCAGTGATGACTACTTATTCTTCAAAGCAGCTGGCTCAGGTCTATATTCGCGAGATTGTCATACTTCATGGTGTGCCAGAATCTGGAGGACCATACAACTTGAGTTAGGCATGCAGGTTGAGTTGAGTACAACATTTCACCCTCAGACGGACGGACAGTCCGAATGCACTATTCATATATTGAAGGATATGATTTGTGCGTATGTGATTGAGTTTCGGGTTCTTGGGATTAGTTCTTTCCGCTTGTGGAGTTTGCCTACAACAACAATTACCGGTCACTCTCTGGTGGGTTGGTCTGAGTCGGGTGAGGCTAGGCTATTGGGTACAGACTTGGTTCAGAATGCTTTGGAAAATGTTAAATTGATTCAAGATCGACTTCGCACAACCTAATCTAAACAGAAGAGTTATGCAAATCGGAAAGTTCACGATGTTGAATTCATAGTTGGAGAGCGGATCTTGCTTCGGGTTTCACCCATGAAGGGTGTTATGAGGTTCGGAAAGAAGGTCAAGCTGAGCCCTAGGTAAATCGGACCTTTTGAGATTCTTGAGAGGATTGGAGAGATGGAATACATGCTTTCACTACCACCTAGTGTTGATGCCTAATTTTTTTTCTCATATATTTTTAAAATGCAGATATATTTTCAAAATAATGCATGAGAATCAACCTATATTTTTTCATAATTTTCCTATAGTTTTAAAAGGATTTTAATTAATTTATTCTAGTATTTTAGCATATAAATAATTACTAATTGCATTACAAATAATTTTATGATAATTTATTTGCTTAATTTTATTATTTACATTTATACTATGCTTTGATTATTTCAAGCAATAGCCATATGTACATGTTAGGGTTATAATTGCAATAACTTTGCAATAATAGCCCATGTGTGCATAAATACTTTATTTCCTAAGAAAATAACCTTTTGTAGTTTTATAATACTAAGTAATTATTATAAATCATTTTCATGCATAAATGATATGTTTATCATTTATAAATTATTTTATAAATCTATTTTATTAATAAAATTGGTATTTAACAAATAGCCCATTTAATTATGTCAAAACTCGGACCCCTCCCCCCCCCCCCCC
>MU734863.1:23643-54851 GCA_026770625.1 Nicotiana glauca
TAAACCTTAGACCAATACGCCCCAACCCAAATTAAATAACCCCTACCTGACCCAAACCTCCTCTAATCGTGGTCGTTGATCTCTGAGATCAATGGTCCACATTGCCCATTTCCATTTTTAATCCAAACGACCACCCAAACCTTACCCATTCTCCAAAGACCGCCGCCCCCAGATCCTCTCGTCCTTTATTCTCTCTCAGACACCCCAAATCCTAGGGCGTCGTCACCCTTAAATCTCCCAAACCCCTTCGATCCCCAACCAGATATGGGGTTATTTGGTGTTTTTCTATCCTGTCTAACCTATTACCTCTACTGGTTGTTTGATTCTTGCTATTTTTTGCAGGAATCTCGAAGAGATTCGACTGAGAGTCGACTTAGGCTCTTCGTTTTCTTATGAACTCGCATGTTGTTCATCAATGTGTGTGAGTATTGTTGTCTTTGTGGTTATGGTTGGATTTTTTCCTTACCTCGTCCCCTTTTCTCAAAACCCTCATTACTTGCAGTTTGAATCTATTCAAATCCTTATAGATGTGAAATGTTTTTGAGTTTATATGGTAGTTTTCTTTAAAAATCTCTTGTTCTCATATCATTGACTAATTTTAATGTTCTTCCAAACTAGGGTTTCACTTCGTCTGTTTCTGCGAAACTTTTCTAAAAATTCATGTGTGTTTGATTATCTTTTTTCACTGGTTCTTTCATGACTGTATTCCAGTTGTTCGTTTGTTTGATTATTTCATTGCCCGCTTCAATATTTGCCCGTTATTCTTGAGTAATTGATTAATTACCTAAACTATCTAGGGTTTGAAATTTGCTTTGTTTACTGAGGTGATTACTTCCTGTAATTTTGTCTACTTTCCTTATTTTGGGACTCATAATTGGCGCTACTTGCCTTAATTGTTCCTATTAAGCTTAATTTATGGTTTGATTGTCTTATCAACCCCAGATTGGTCTTTAATTTATTGGTGTTACCTTATTCGTGTGACTAATTGACCTTTTACTTGCCGGATTTTTGGTGTTCTGACTCTAATTGGCTATCAGACTTATCACTTACCTTATTTAAACCTCAATTCCGTGTTAATTTTGGACATAACCCCATAATTTTTGCCTATTGATTGGCCTTGTCAAGCCTAATTGATTGACTAATTGTTCTCTTTGCCTTATTGGTAAAATTTTAAATTGCTTTACCTTATTTAATTTACTCTACTCAATGCTATATAAGTCTCACTCTTATTTTAACACACACGCACACAGACATAGAAAACATACAAAAGTTCTTGCCCTTATCTTCTATCACAATCTTCCTACTCCTTGTTTGTTGCACTATCTAGCCGGCCGGCTAGACCTTTGAACCATGTTTGCTTTACTCTTCTATTGTTATCTCTTAATTGGTATGCCTCTACTTTTGCTATCAATTCAAACTTTTATGTGATCAAATATGTGTGCTCCTTGCAATCAACATGTCTACTTCTGTTTAATTAAACCTATATGTTTCCTGTAATCAGCATGTCGACTTCTGTTTAATTAAACCTATGTGTTTCCTGCTTTTAGCATGTTTACTTATTTTTTAACTAGACCTATGTGTTTCTTGCTTCCAGCATGTCTACATGTTTTTTTATATGTCAATTAGACATATGTCTACTTGTTTCTCAATTGGTGGAGGTAAAAGCCACAAGGTTACCTCTGTCACACAATTGTGAGACACTTATTAGGCTATATTTCAAGCCATCTATCAGGTAGACATTCTCTATGGAATGAGAATCTGTTTTGCCTACCTTTCCAACCCCAATGATCTCACCTTTCTTTCCATTACCAAAGGAGAAATTACCTCATTTTAAGTCCTTATGTGAAAGGAATTGGTCCTTGTTCCCAGTCATATGTTTTGAGCAGCCACTATCCATATACCATATTTGGCTCCTCCCTTTCACTTGGACCTGCAAAAAGAAATCAAGGGTTAGTCTTAGGAACCCAAACTAATTTGGGTCCCTTTCTATAGGCAAAAGGATGAATCAAATTCCTTCTTGCCTATCCGGGTAGCTTATTTTCCTTTTTAAAAAAAAGCTTTGTTCTTTTGACTGGCCTTTTCTTTTGCATTACATTCACTTTTGTAATGGCCAGTCTTGCCACAGTGTGTGTATATTTTATTTTCAGGAAGTGTGAGGTACTTGCTTTTAGGGTCCCATTTTGGAGCTTGAGTCCCATAGCCAAGTCCTTTTTTTGTTTCTAATGTGATGCTCTTGCAGCCAAGAGAGTGCATCAGAAGCCTTGTTCCACTTGCAAGTTCTGTCTAGTTCATGTTTCACCTTTCCTAGATCTTCCTTTAGGACTTTGATGAATTCATCTTTCTTATACAATTCATCTTTCATTTTTCCCAAATTTTCTTCTAGAGTGAGATATGTGTGATCAACTTTCTTCTTTCCTGTTCCTAGTTTTAGTTTCAAGTTTTCGGACCAAAGTTCTAGGACACTATTATCAAGTTCAAGAACCTGGTTCTTCAACTCAGCATTTGTGTTATCACTCTCATTAGCCCTAGACTCTAGACTTTTGCATTTTGCTTTTAGGATCACACATTCCCTAGACAGAACTTCCTTCTCATTGTTAATTATCTCAGACTCATCAATGAAGTCTAGTAATAGCTCAGCCAACCTTTCTTTAGACAAGAATTTAATCTTGTCTTTGAGATGAAGAATACTTACCTCTTGTTCATGATCTGATTCTCCGATGGACATTAGTGCTTGCTCTTCTTCAGCTTCATCTTCTGAGTCTTCATCTAAGGTTTCTCCCCAAGCAGCAGTCATAGCCTTGGTTTAACCTTTGTTCATTTTTGGTTGAACCTGTTCTTTCTTCCTGTTCCTTCGTTTAGCCCTTTCTTTCTTCCACTCAATTTCCCATTGAGGGCAGTTCTTGATCACGTGATCAGTCTTACCACACTTGTAGCAACCCTCATTGGTCTGTTTCTCAGGAGCTCTTGACTTGTTGAAGGTTGTACCTCTTGAACCCTTTCCTCTCATCGGGTACTTTTTGAAATCTCTAGAGATCATAGTCATCTCAACATCTTCCAGATCTGAACCTTCAGCAATTCTGAGAGCTAAGCTTCACTCCTTCTTGGGTGTATCCATCTTCATGGTTTGCCTTCTCATTTCATAAGTAGTAAGATTTCCAATCAGTTCATCCAGTCTTAGAGTAGCAATATTCTTGGATTCCTGAATGGCGGCGATTTTGCTTTCCTATGTGACTGGCAGAACCCTTGTCAAAATTTTCTCAACCTTGTCTTCTTCAAGAATAACCCTTCCAAGAGACTTAAGTTCATTTGTCAGTGTAGTGAACCTAGTATACATCTCTTGGATAGTTTCTCCTTCCTTCATAGTAAAATTCTCATATTGAGAATACAGCAGTGTTCCTCTTGATATTTTCACTTGAGGTGTTTCTTCATGGGCCACTTGCAAAGTGTCTCATATCTCCTTAGCAGTAGTACAACTTTGGATCCTACTGTACTCATCTGGACCTAGTCCATACACAAGCTATTTCTTGGCCTTGGCATTTTTCTCCCACTTCTTCAGGTCTTCAGCAGTGCAGTCAGCCCTTATCTTTGGCACATCCACTCCTTTCTCATTCTTCTTTGTGGTTGCTAAAAGACCATCAGTGACTATGTCCCAGAGTTCATAATCTTCTCCTATGATGTGATCCCTCATCCTGTTCTTCTACCAAGAATAGTTCTATCCATTGAAAAGTGGAGGTCTCGCAGTGGATTGCCCTTCCCAGTTCCTAGGTGGTGCACTCATGTTGATCTTCTCTTAAGGTGTTAGCCTCTTCAAAGATAACCCGTTCTGATACCAATTGATGTTCTAAATGTTAATACCACACAAGAGGAGGGGTGATTTGTGTGGTACCCTATTTTCCCTCTAGAAAAACCTGGTTCTTCTAGGTGTACTTACTACTACTGTTTGCAAAATTAAGAGTACATAAAATAAAGAACACAGAGATTTTTACGTGGAAAACACCTGCCTCAAAAGGTGAAAAAACCACAACCTACTACTGAGTAGGATTTTTCCAAACTTCCACTAAAATCACTGAGCCAAAACAACATATAAAAAACTCTTGTAAACCTAAGGATTAAACTCTAATCCCAGTATGGCACACAATCTCAACTATTGCGACCCCTTTAAGTTAACTCTAACTTGAATACTCAAAGTACCTAATACAATTGCTTTTATGAAAGCTGGAAAGGTACAAGTTTAAACCACCTACTATAATTGAACTAGAATAAGAATAAACACAATGGAATTGGTTTTTCTATCTTGTCCAAGTAGCTTCAGGAATGTACACTTGAATCTCACATAAATTGCTTGCAAAATTGCCTTGCTCTTTTGCTTTCAATTTAGTTTAACTTCTATATATGTGCGAACAATTACTATTATTTAATGAGTTAGTAATCATAGTTTGATTGAGACTCAATTGCTGATATTTCATCGAAGTTGAGTCCTTGAACAATACAAACTCCAACCCTATCCTTTATCTGGATTGTGTCCTCTTCCCGTGAGAAGACTTTCTCTCCTCATCCAATATGCAACCTTTTCGATTAGTTCAGGAGATACTGCTGCTTGATCACTGAGACTTATCTCCTTCACGTGTATCTCACATGTCTAGGTTGATAAATATGGTGCCTCATATGATGGACCTGATCCATGACTGAGTTCATTTGTCATTCTTCAAAACTTTACCTGAACTTGGGCCAACAAATTCCCCCTTTTTGATGATGACAAACTATGTGTTATGGATCAAAAAATTTGTAAGAAGTCAGCTTAACCATCAACACTTAAGTTAGAATTTTAGCTTATCATCAAGGACAGGGTTTAATTAGGTTATAAATATCACATTATTCAAAATAAATATTAAAGCACAATATCTCTTCCCCCTTTTGGCATCATTAAAAAGTTGCATACATTGTGAATCCCGGATTTTAGTAATTACTCATGGCCACTTGGGCAACTGCAAGTAAAAACATGGATTAAATCATCAATAATCAACAAACACATTCAAACTATTAAGAACAAAATCTTCATAGAACAAGAGAAGCAGCAGTTGTCATTGATAAGATATGTTTCCATCAACAAACCAAAAAAAAGAAAGAAAAACTTCAAAAACGTGAGCAACAAATAGAAAAAGTCCCTAATCTGGGACACTAGGGTTACTAGACTGGTTCAGAAGACACCAACTAGAAGACCTAAGGCTTGGAGGAACTACAGGGCTGGGTTTGGAGAAGGTTGAGAATATTCTGAAGCATCCCATCACTTTTCTCCTTTTCTTTTGCTAGCTCAGATCTAAGGCCATCTCTTTCAGTTTCCAATTCTACAACACGAGCCTGAAGCCTAGCAATTTCAGCATTCTTAGTTCCGCATTCTTGAACCAAAGCCCTAACCTTGCTATTCACAGGTGTCTTCAGAGATGAACCAGGTTCAACTGGGATGGCATTGACATGATAGTCATAAGCCAATAAGGTCTTAACACCGAAATTCTCCTTGCTTGATGCCATCTCCCATTTCTTCAAAGGCACCCTTAGCCTGTCCAGCACAGTAGTCAGTATGAACCCCTATGGAGTTGCATGTGCCTTGGATCCATTAATGACCATGTCGAGTAATTTGACAATGAAATCAGGCCAATTTATCTGCATTCCTCTCACAAGGCACTCTATAAGAACCAGTTCCATGTAGTTGGTAGTATGTCTCCTCTCTTGTCTGGGCAGCAGGCACTTGTTAACAAATTCAAACAAGACCTTGTGCTCAAGTCTCATCTCACTTTTTTCCACAAACCTGGCTTCAGGTACATCTTCATCAGTTGTAGCATCATAAAATTCCTAGTGATTTGAATAGCATTAGGGAGAGAATCTAGACATGGCCGCCTTTGCCTTGTATAATCATCATACCCTTCACTAGGTATGCCCAGAATCTCATCCAGTTTAATTGCATCAAACTCTACTTTTACGCCCTTCACCAGGCTGAAGACTACCCCATTTTTCATAGTGGCATTGGCCATAAACTAAATCAATTCATTCCTAGCCAGCCTCCTATCCATCTCAAGGACCAAGTCCTTCTAACCTTATGCAGCCAGGGCATCCACCAATCTTCTCATACTTGGATCATCCAGGTCTCTCAATAGTCTTCCCTTCAAAAAATTTCTTCTGCCAAAGATGGCAAACGTGTCTTGTTCCTTCTCAGATTCCTCTTCTTCTTCTCCACCACTCCACTCTTCATCTTCTTCAACAATTTTCTTTTGTTTACCCTTCACAATAGACTTACTTCTTTTGGCTAAAGAAGATTCAGCAGGTAAAGGTACAGAGGAAGACTTCTTGGAAGAAGTCTTGGAACTTTTTGGTTTGGGTGTTGGAACCTCTTCAGTTGTTCATCTTTCTTGATGGACCAGTTCCATCTCCTCTTCTTCTTCAGCAACCTTAGAACTCTCCACAACCTTTGCTTTTCCCTTCTCCCTCTTTTTCTTCCTGCTCTCTTCCAGAGCGTTCTGTAATTCGGCTTCACTTTGTTTGACCATGCTCTTGGTAGCTCTTCCCTTATACACTGAAGGGATAGTAGGTTTTGGGGATGAAGTTTTGCTTTTCTTGGTTGGCTTGGAAGAAGTAGGAGCCTTTTGTGAAGAAGCTTTGCTCTTATTCGAATCATAACTGGCCCCAACCTTCTTTAGAAGATCAGCCAGAGTTTCCTTAGCAAGTGAACCAGGTTCATCTTGTTGCTTCCTTAGATTAACAAGCCCTTCAGCCGCCTCCCCAGAACCACTTCCCCCTGACTTGTTGCCACCTTCTTCAACGCCTCCACAGATAGCCAATACTTTTTCTTTCTTATTTCCCCCCACATCACTACTTACTCCCTTTCTCTCTTTTTATTTCTTTTTACCTCCGCTTCTACTAGAATCAGCCACCTTTACATCTTTAACAGGACCAACCAAGAGAAACCTATTTTCTACACTTTCAACCACATTAGATAATACCAAGCAAGCATTTACCTCACCAGGGGTTTCTTGAATATTTTTAGTGTTAGAAGACCCATGTTCTTCACCTTCGCTGTCAAAAATAAAATCATCAGACTAAGAGCTTAAGTCAGATTCTTGAGCATGACTTTCCTTCCTTTGGCTAGCATTCAATTTCTCTCTTAGAGCTTTCCTTAAAACTCTAGAAGCTACAGTTTTTCTAGCTAGCATTTTCTGCCTATGAAGCCTAGGTTTTGGGTTTTCAATAGGAGGAGTATATGAGGATGTGTAAGAGGGAGATGCTATTGGGGGAGAGTCAGGATTATCTTGGGGATTAGTCATGGTGGATGGTTTCTTGAAAAAAATTGGGAATTTTGAAGAGAAGAATGGCGATTAGAACTAGAGAAGAGTTTTGACGGTTATGGACTAATGAAAGAGAGGTGTGGAGTATTTAAAGGTGATTAGAGTTAAATGCAGTAATGACAGCTCTTTCAGGGGTCAATTAGAAGTCTAATCAAGGTATAATTTTGGTCTCTTAGTGATTATTAGGCATCGCTAGATTTTAGGAAAAAATCCTGGTTTTTAGAGTTCTAGGGGAACGAAACTAGTTCAATGCTCAACGGATATAATTTCTGGGAATTTGATAAATGTAGGACTTCTGCTCATAATTGGAAAAATAATCTTTCTAATTGTGCAGAGTATAGAAAACATACCTGAGCTTTTCATATGAATACATACTGATGAACTAGGTTCTTCATATAGAACTCTCTTGAACATGCCTCAAATGCCAAAATAGAAGAAACTTTGTAAGAGATCAGTGAATCATATATATACACATGTCACAGGAGTATACTAATTAAAGTATGAAACTGAGTAAGAATTGATCTAGATATTTACACAAAGTTAGAACTCCTAACCAAAAATATATTTTTTTTTCAATTTTTTTTTCATTGTGCATTCTGAACTGGACCTATTAGGTGATCTTAATCATTCCTAATTCCAAATTGTTTCTCTCAAAGTTTTCTCTACTCAGTGCTTTAGTGAAAATGTCGGGTATTTGTTTATCAGTAGCACAGAACTCTATTGAAATCAATCATTTCTCATAGTTATCTCTTAAGAAGTGGTTTCGAACATCTATGTTCTTAGTCCTCTTATGATGAACAGGGTTCTTTGTCATACTTATAGCACTAGCGTTATCACAGAATATTGGAATACATCCCACTTCAATTCCAAAATCTGCCAGCTATTGTTTGATCCATAGCAATTGAGCACAACAAGAAGCAGTAGCCACATACTCAGCTTCAGCAATAGACAGGGCCACAGAATTTTTCTTTTTGGTAGCCCATGACACAAGGCATGAACCAATGAAGTGTGCCATACCTGAGGTGCTTTTCCTATCCACTAAGAATCCTACATAGTCAGCATCAACATATCCTAGTAGATCAAAATTGCTACCTTTAGGATACCAAAGGCACAAATCAGTGGTGCCTTTCAGATATCTCAGTATCCTCTTGACGATTTCAGATATCTCAGTATCCTCTTGACGACAGTCAAGTGAGACTCTTTTGGATTTGCCTGAAAACGAGCACAAAGCCCTAAACTGAAAACAATGTCAGTTCTGCTGGCAGTGAGATACAAGAGTAAACTAATCATACCCCTATACAACTTTTGATCAACTGATGAACTAGGTTCATAAACATCTAATTTAGTGGTGGTTGCAATGGGTGTGTCTATTTCTTTAGATTCCTCCATTTTAAACTTTTTGATTAGCTCTTTTGTATACTTCTGTTGATAGATCATGGTTTCATTTGGACTTTGTTTGATCTGTAAGCCTAAGAAGAAATTAAGCTCACCCATCATGCTCATTCCAAACTCACTCCCCACTAATTTTGCAAAGTCCTTACTTAGCTTATCAGTGGTGGCCCCAAAGATTATGTCATCAACATAAATTTGCACAACAAGAAGATCTTTACCTTCTTACCTTACGAATAAGGTACTGTCAATTTTACCTCTTTTGTAACCATGCTCCAGTAGGAATTTGGATACTCGTTCATACCAAGCTCTTGGGGCCTGCTTGAGCCCATAAAGAGCTTTGTCTAACTTGTACACATGCTCAGGATATTCCTTGCTCTCAAAATCTGGAGGTTGTTTCACAAACACTTCTTCTTTCAGGTAGCCGTTTGGGAAGGCACTTTTGACATCCATCTGATGAAGAGTAAATTCCATATGTGTTGCAAATGCTATGAGAAGTCTGATTGCCTCTAGTCTTGCAATTGGAGCAAAAGTCTCATCATAGTTTATCCCCTTCTCCTGGCTGTAACCTTGGACCACCAATCTTTCCTTGTTTCTTATAACTATTCCATCTTCATCAAGTTTGTTCATGAAGACCCATTTTGTACCAATGATTGATCTGTCCTTAGGTCTTGGTACTAGATGCCAAACTTGACTTCTTTCAAACTGGTTAAGTTCATCCTACATTGTATTCACCTAATCTGTATCCTGTAAAGCCTCAACAATATTTTTAGGTTCAATGATAGATATAAAAGCATCAAAAGCACACAAAGTTTTTAATTGTGATCTGGTTTTGACTCCAAATGTTGGATCGGTGAGAATGTTCTGAATGGGATGAGAACTTTGATACTTGTGAGGTTTCACAACCAACTGACTTCTGCTAGATGTTTCTGCCATTTTCTGAGGAACAGGATCATGAACAGGTTCCTTCAAGGAATTTATTTCAATTCCTCTTTGATTAGTTCCCCCTGTCAAGTTGCCCTATATGGAAGAACCTGTTCCATCACATGTTCCTTCTGTTGGTGCCACTTTGACCTGAGTTGATGCTTCAGTCAAGTCCTTTACTAATCCAATGGCTTTATCTTCATGTTCTTGTCTCTCAAAAAGAATGTTAGTTTCATCAAATACTACATGCACACTTTCTTCTACTTACAGATTTCTTTTGTTAAACACTTTATATGCTTTGCTATGTGAATAATATCCCAAGAATACTCCCTCATCACTTCTGGGATCAAACTTAACTAGGGAGTCTTTTCCATTATTGTGCACATAACACTTGCAACCAAATTCCCTAAGATGGGATATGTTTGGTTTTCTCCCTTTAAGTAACTCATAGGGAGTCTTCTCTACCAGAGGTTTGGTCATGCATCTATTGATTATGTAACATGCAGTGTTTACAGCCTCTGCCCAGAAGCTGTGAGGTAATTTACTAGAAATCAGCATGGTTCTAGCCATGTCCTCAAAGTTCTATTCTTCCTTTCAACTAGAAATTATGATCTATACCATTTTCATCACAGAATTCAGCAAACTTGGAATTTTCAAATTCAGTTCCATTATCAGACCTAATGGATGCAAGTTGATTTCCTAATTGTTTCTGAATTTTTCTAACAAATGCAGTAAATATGTCAAATGCTTCATCTTTGGAGGTTAGAAATAGAACCCAGGTAAATCTAGCATAATCATCAACAAGCACCATTACATATTTCTTTACACTTCTACTCATGGTTCTCATTAGACCACATAGATCCATATGGACCAGTTCTAACGATTTGGTTGTACTTACCATTTTCTTGCTTTTGAAGGATGATTTTACCTGTTTCCCCCTTGCACATGCCTCACAAACTTTGTCTTCCTTGAACTTGATATTAGGTAACCCTATCACGGAGTCTTTATAGACTAATTTGTTAAGCTGATTTAGACTTGCATGACCAAGTCTTTTGTGCCACAGGAGGGGATCATTAACTAACACACTTAAACAAGTGAGTTCATTTTCTGAGAGAGTAGACAAATCTACAATGTAAATATTGTTAACTCGTTTTCCTTGCAAAATAATCTTGTCAGTGGTAAGGTTAATCATAAAGCATTTGGTGGAGGTAAAAGCCACAAGGTTACCTCTGTCACACAATTGTGACATAATTATTAGGCTATATTTCAAGCCATCTATTAGGTAGACATTCTCTATGGAATGAGAATCTGTTTTGCCTACCTTTCCAACCCCAATGATCTTACCTTTCTTTCCATTACCAAAGGAGACATTACCTCCTTTTAAGTCCTCAAGTGAAAGGAACTGGTCCTTGTTCCCTGTCATATGTTTTAAGCAGGCACTATCCATATATCATATTTGGCTCCTCCTTTTCACTTGGACCTACAGGGGTTAGTCTTAGGAACCCAAACTAGTTTGGGTCCCTTTCTATAGGCAAAAGGATGAATCAAATTCCTTCTTGCCCATCCGGGTAGCTTATTTTCCTTTTAAAAAAAAAAAGCTTTGTTCTTTTGACTGGCCTTTTCTTTTACATTACATTCATTTTTGTAATGGCCAGTCTTGCCACAGTGTGTGCAAATTTTATTTTCAGGAAGTGTGAGGTACTTGCTTTTAGGGTCCCATTTTGGAGCTTGAGTCCCATAGCCAAGTCCTTTTTTGTTGCTACTGTGATGCTCTTGCAGCCAAGAGAGTGCATCAGAAGCCTTGTTCCACTTGCAAGTTCTGTCTAGTTCATGTTTCACCTTTCCTAGATCTTCCTTTAGGACTTTGATGAATTCATCTTTCTTATATAATTCATCTTTCATTTTTCCCAAATTTTCTTCTAGAGTGAGATATGTGTGATCAACTTTCTTCTTTTCTATTCCTAGTTTTAGTTTTAAGTTTTCAGACCTAAGTTCTAGGACATTGTTATCAAGTTCAAGAACCTGGTTCTTCAACTCAACATTTGTGTTATCACTCTCATTAGCCCTAGACTCTAGACTTTTGCATTTTGCTTTTAGGATCACACATTCCCTAGACATAACTTCCTTCTCACTGTTAATTATCTCAGACTCATCAATGAAGTCTAGTAATAGCTCAGCCAACCTTTCTTTAGACAAGAATTTAATCTTGTCTTTGAGATGAAGAATACTTACCTCTTGTTCATCATCGGATTCTTCGATGGCCATCAGTGCTTGCTCTTCTTTAGATTCATCTTCTGAGTCTTCATCTGAGGTTTCTCCCCAAGCAGCAACCATAGCCTTGATTCAACCTTTGATCATTTTTGGTTGAACTTGTTCTTTCTTCTTGTTCCTTCGTTCAGCCCTTTCTTTCTTCCACTCAATTTCCCATTGAGGGCAGTTCTTGATCATGTGATCAGTCTTACCACACTTGTAGCAACCCTTATTGGTCTGTTTCTCAGGAGCTCTTGACTTGTTGAAGGTTGTACCTCTTGATGAACCCTTTCCTCTCATCGGGTACTTTTTGAAATCTCTAGTGATCATAGCCATCTCATCATCTTCCAGATATGAACCTTCAGCAATTCTGAGAGCTAAGTTTCTCTCTTTCTTGGGTGTATCCATCTTCATGGTTTGCCTTCTCATTTAATAAGCAATAAGATTTCCAATCAGTTCATCGAGTCTGAGAGTAGCAATATTCTTGGATTCCTGAATGGCAGCGATTTTGCTTTCCCATGTGACTGGCACAACCCTTGTCAGAATTTTCTCAACCTTGTCTTCTTCAAGAATAACCATTCCAAGAGACTTAAGTTCATTTGTCAGTGTAGTGAACCTAGTATACATCTCTTGGATAGTTTCTCCTTCCTTCATAGTAAAATTCTCATATTGAGAATACAACTGTGTTCCTCTTGATCTTTTCACTTGAGGTGTTCCTTCATGGGCCACTTGCAAAGTGTCCCATATCTCCTTAGATGTAGTACAACTTTGGATCCTACTGTACTCATCTGGACCAAGTCCACACACAAGCCATTTCTTGGCCTTAGCATTTTTCTCCCACTTCTTCAGGTCTTCAGCAGTGCAGTCAGCCCTTGTCTTTGGCACATCCACTCCTTCCTCGTTCTTCTTTGTGGTTGCTAAAGGACCATCAATGACTATGTCCCAGAGTTCATAGTCTTCTCCTATAATGTGATCCCTCATCCTATACTTCTACCAAGAATAGTGCTGTCCATTGAAAAGTGGAGGCCTGGCAGTGGATTGCCCTTCCCAGTTCCCAGGTGGTGCACTCATGTTGATCTTCTCCTAAGGTGTTAGCCTCTTCAAAGATAACCCGCTCTGATACCAATTGATGTTGTAAACGTTAATACCACACAAGAGGGGGGTGATTTGTATGGCACCCAATTTTCGCTCTAGAAGAACCTGGTTCTTCTATGTGTACTTACTACTACTATTTGCGGAATTAAGAGTACATAAAATAAAGAACACAGAGATTTTTACGTGAAAAATACCTGGCTCAAAAGGTAAAAAAACCACGACCTACTAATAAGTAGGATTTTCCCAAACTTCCACTAAAATCACTGAGCCAAAATAGCATTTACAAAACTCTTGTAAACCTAAGGATTAAACTCTAATCCCAATGTGGCACACAGCCTCAACTGTTGCGACACCTTCAAGTTAACTTTAACTTGAATACTCAAAGTACCTAATACAATTGCTTCTATGAAAGCTGGAAAGGTACAAGTTTAAACCACCTACTACAATTGAACTAGAATATGAATAAACATAATGGAATTGGTTCTTCTATCTTGTCCAAGTAGCTTCAGGAATGCACACTTGAATCTCACATAAATTGCTTGCAAAATTGCCTTGCTCTTTTGCTCTCAATTTAGTTTAACTTCTGCGTATGTGCAATAGCTGTAAAAGAGAACAATTACTGTTATTTAATGAGTTAGTAATCAGAGTTTTTTTTAGACTCAATTACTGATCTTTCATCGAAGTTGAGTCCTTGAATAATACAAACTCCAACCCTATCCTTTATCCGGATTGTGTCCTCTTCCTATGATAAGACTTTCTCTCCTCGTCCAATATGTAAACTTTATGATTAGTTCAGGAGATATTGCTGCGTGATCACTGAGACTTATCTCATTCACGTGTATCTCACATGTATAGGTTGATAAATACTATGCCTCACATGATGGACCTGGTCCATGGCTGAGTTCATTTGTCATTCTTCAAAACTTCACTGAACTTGGGCCAACAATTTCCATGCTCTCAATCCCTACTGCCGCATTGTACATGATTATCTGATTGGTAATCTAATCCCAGCATGCCATATCTTTGTTTAATACTTGTCCATATACACACCTAGTAACAACTAGTAAACTAAGTCGAATCTGGGCAATGTGAAACTTTGCTTGAAATAGTTGTGATCCTGTTTCTATCTACTGTTTGATTGTTGGGATCTTTGTTTGAACTCCAAGGGTTGAATGACTCTGTTTGCTCCTATTTACCCCAGAAAATCCAAACTGTTTTCTTAAAACTATCTCCTATTTCAACTCCTACTCTTAGAATATCTAAGGTCATGCCCCTCCAGTGTGAGCACTGCCTTTGAGTCCATGGGACTCCTCTGAACTATGACACACTGGGGCCGGCTTTTCTAAAACTGGATCACAACACTGTTCTTTCAAAGGTTTTCTACTGTGACCATTTCCAGGGGTCCCTGAGGCCCTTGGGAACTTTGACGCACTAGAAAACCATTCGGTGTACTATGAGAATATTGGCATGTTTCAGACTTGGTTGAAGGCCTGGCTTCCAGATTTACTTTTGGGCCTATCCATCCTCCCTATAGTATAGTGATTTCATTATGTAATTCATTTATATTTGGTTTGTAATAATATTTCTTCGTAAACAATTATTGGGGATATTAGTAAAATTGGGAGTGATTCACACACACACACACACACATATATATAATTTTTGTTGGGAATGGATAGAAATCGTGCCCATAGGTTGTTGCGATGTTTGTTTCTTTATGTGCATTAGAAACCATGCCTATAAGACTCATCTAATTTCTTAAATCCTGAATTTTCATGATTCACATCATTAGAAAACCTGCTTCTAAGTCGTTTCTCAATTTTGCATCGATAATCATGTCTTCAAAATCTTCGTGTGTGCATTAGAAATCATGTTTCTAGGAATTTCCTTGTTAAGTCTGCTTGCCAATTGATTGATGCTTTACTCACCTAGAAATCATGCCTATATGAAACACATATAGAATCTAGTCTTGACACTCATCCATTCATGAAAATAAGGTTTAAATCAGTCCTACATTTAGATACCATGTATATAAGGTTTAAATCGGTTTCGGCATTTAGATACCATGTATATAAGGTTTAAATCAGTTCCTGCATTTCAATACCATGTCTATAAGGTTTAAATCAATTCCTGCATTTAGATACCATGTCTATAAGGTTTAAATCAGTTCCTGCATTTAGATACCATGTCTATAAGTTTTAAAATCAGTTCATGCATTTGGATACCATGCCTATAAGGTTCTAAAATCAGCTCTTGCGCTTAGAACTCGCACCTATAGGATTTCAACCTGTTTCGGCATTGGTTTAAGATAAAATCAGCCGCTAAAATCAGTAATTAGTTTACAACTTAGACACCTGATTTATAAAAATCCTCTCTGTTTATCATTTAGGCAATCTTGTAGGTTGATTGATTTTTGGGTTTTAAAACTGTTATTTTCTGCTGCATGAAACTGCCCAGATTCAGGAAGTAATAAAACCAATAGGTAAACTAATTAGGTATTTACTTCCCCGCCTTAATAAAACCGTTACATATGTTGTGCTCATCCAGATATCCTGCTATAGGACTTTTAAATCGTTTAAAACTGTTTGTTTGAGGCATGCAATTGTTTGTCTATTTGTGGAGGTAAATATGAGCCTTTAATTGCATCTTTATGTGATAGTCCTATCTGAATTTTGTTTATCGCTCAGTTTTCTCCTTTTTAAACAACATAGGCGAGTCTATAACTTCCTTAAATAAAGGTCCTAAATACCTCCAGGGCCACGGGCAATGGACGGGTAATGCACGCATAAGGCATGTACTGGATACTATTAGAGCGCTTAGGTAACAATAATTAAGGGGACGGTAATCGGGTAGTAAAGGATATGATGACATGTGTGCTAATGCTATGTGTAGCATCCCAACTTGGGGACAATTACCAAGTATTACATAGAAGTGATTTTGTAGGCTAATAAACCTATGACCTCTTTTATCCCCGTTTGAATAATATCTATTTGTCTAAATTGCTTTGTTTTCTTATAAGACTAATTCACCTAATTCGAGTTTGGTCGGGACCCACTGTTGTGGACCTTGAGGGGTGCCTAACACCTTCACCTCAAGGTTATTTCGAGCCCTTACCCAATCTGTGGTAATGCAAACCGGTTTATGAGTTATTTGCTTTAGGTGTCCCAACGCACCTTAAATCCGTAAGGTTCAAATTTCGTACCCAATTCCTAAAAGTAAATGAGTTGTCCCAAAGAAATATCAAAACCATTGACTCCGCAAAGAAAAAGGGGGAGCAATACCTATTCTAGCTGCAGTTCATCCAATATTCCATGTTTCTATGTCCGGAAGTATCACGGTGATTCGTCTCATGTGTTAGATTTCAGTTCAATCTAGTTGGACAAATTTGTCTTATGTTAAAGAGTTGATGGCCATTTTGGACAGGCAGGTCTGAAAGTTCAGGTTGAAGAACATTGCTGCAGTAGAGGGGTCAACCAGTCAAGGAGGCAACTTGGGAGGCCGAGCATAATATGCGTATCCGTTATCTTCATCTTTTCAACACTTCAGGTATGTCTCTATACTCGTTCGAGGACAAACGTTCGTTTTAAGAGGGGGAGGATATAACAACCCGGTCGGTCATTTTGAGTGTTTTAGCCTCGATCCCCTATTTACTGCCTCCTATATGTTGTATCATTATTATATGACTTTCCGGGGGTGTTTGGTTTTGGTTCGGGTGAGTTTCGGAGTGAAATGGGACACGTAGTACCTAAGTTGGAGGCTTAAGTTGTTAGAGTTGACCTTAGTTTGACTTTTGAGTAGATGACTCTGGAATGGAATTTTGATTGCCCCAATAGATCCTTATGGTGAGTTTAGACTTTGGAGTGTGTCCGGATGTTGATTTGGAGGTCCGCATGTCGTTTCGGCGTGAATTGGCGAAAGTTGGAAAGTGAAAGGTTTGGAAGGTTGGAAAATTTGACTGGGAGTTGACTTTATTGATATCGGGGTCGGATTTCGATTCCAGAAGTTGGAATAGGTTTGTCATGTCATTTATGACATGTGTGCAAAATTTGAAGTCAATCAGAGTTGTTTTGGTAAAAATCGGCATTTGTTTCGGAATTTGGAAGTTCATAGTTTCCTAGGCTTAAATTTGGGTTGTGATTCGTAGAATCGATATTTTTTTATATGATTTTGGCCTCGATAGGTCCGTTATGTATTTTGGAACTTATTGGTATGTTCGGATGGGGTCTCGGGGGCCCCTAGTGCGATTCATATTGAACCATGATCAATTTTTGGACTTGTGCTATTGCTGAAGTTTCTAGCCATCTGGTGCCATCGCATCTGCGGAGGGACTGGTCGCAGGTGCGCACTCGCAAAAGTGAGAATTTGATCGCAGAAGCGAAGCTGGCTTTGCTCAGTTGGGATTGCATGCGCAAGGAGTTATCCGCATCAGCGAGTCCGCATGTAAGGTGGTGCGATCGCAGATGCGGAAGGGGCTGTCCTGGTCTATGGTCGCAAAAGCAGAGAGTTCTCCGTAGGAGCGCACTTGCAGGTGGAAGCTTTTATCCACAGAAGAATAACTCATGGATTTAAGTGGAATCCGCACCTGCGATAGTTTTTCCGCAGGTGCGACCCCAGGCTCGCAGAAGCGGATTTGCTGGGCAGAAAATGGGAAATTTCGAGGGTTTGATTCATAATCCATTATTGGACCTAGAGATATCAGCGTGAGGCAATATTTTAGGAGATTTTCAAGGAAAACATTAGGGTAAGAATTGCTAACTCGATTTTGGTTAAATTACACAAATATATTATTGTTTTCATCATTAAATTAGTATTTTGGAGTTGGAAATTTGGGAAAAAATTGTGAAACTCCTTACGCTAAAATTTGGGGATTTGAAAAGTGATTTGAGGTCTGATTTAAGTACTTCTTATATGGTTGGACTCGTTATTGAATGGGTATTTAGATTTTATAATTTTGGTCGGGTTTCGAGACGAAGCCCCGGGTTGACTTTTTATTTCTTTGCAAAAATCATAATTTTATTGTTCAAAATAGTTTTCTCTAGTTTATATTTATATTATGCAATTATTTTGGTAAGATTCGAGCCGTTGGGAGTTGGATAATTGAGTGAAAGGCCTACTAGTAGATTGAGTTAGCGTGTTTCGAATTAAGTGTCTTGCCTAACTTTGTGTGGAATAAATACCTCCTAGGATTGGTGTTGTTTTGCTATAATTATGATGTGTGGAAGCCGTTTACGCAAGGTGACGAGTGTGTACACAGGCTAAATATGGAAATTTACCGATTTTAGCTATGTAGATTCTTCTCATGCCTTAAGTGAGTTATCTTAACATGTTATCTTCATCACCATTAGTCTGTTTCACATGCTCAATTTGTCTTAGCTCATATTTGTTAATTGAACTACATGTTTAGTCGAAGTTCTTATTTTCCTTTATTCCATATTAGTTATTTAACTGTTGGATTCTTACTTGAAGTTGTCGTTCTTGGTATGTCTTGTTCTTGAAATTGGTATTGAGTTATAAAGGTTGTGATTCATATTGAGGCAAAGTGCTAAGTTGTGAAACTATTCTGTCTAGTTATGCACTTCCGGATATTATTGTTGAGACTCTTGCGTACATTGTGGTTGAGCTATGTTTTTTTTTTTGTGAAAATATAGTTGTTGCTGGTTTCTTTTGCAAGTTGTGATATTGAGCACTTGAGGTGCGATTTGTGATACGATGTGATATTGATACACTGCGGTGATATAAGGTTTTGGGGTTGAAATGCATGACGTGAGATAAGGTGGGCTTGCTATACGTGGCTAGTATGGGAACTACTAGAAGCCATGCAATGTGATAAGATGCGCTACAACGCGAGATGCTATTTCGGAAAAATAATTTTCAAAACTAAATGCAAGGCTCTTGCGGTGATATAAGGAACAATTGTGAATTATTCTTGTGATTTGAGACTACGAGACGCTACCTCAGTAGTGACTCTTGTTGGCAGTTCTCCATCGTTGCACTTGTATTTGGTTGTTATTTTCTTAGCATATTATTATTTGTTTTCTCCGTACTGCACTAATTACTTTAGTTCCGTGTAGCCACCCTTGATATGATATTCGTTGTTCTAATTTATATTGTCATTATTACATTGTCTTACACTTATTCATTTTTTTATTTATTCCAATTGGGCCTTGAACCGACCTTGTCATTTCTCTACCGAGGATAGGCTTGGCACTTACTAGGTACCGTTGTGGTGTACTCATGCTAGGCCTCTGCACATCTTTTTGTGCAGATCCAGGTACCTCCTACCAGCCTTGGCATTAGCAAGAGTTTAGCTGCGGAGACTTCAAGGTGTACCTGCCGGCGTTCGTAGGCCTCAGAGTCTCCCTCTACCTTGACTAGTCTATTTTTTCTTATCCTTTTATAGATATTGATGTATAGGATTATACAATACTTCTATTTAGAGCTTGTGACTTATTTTCGCCGGGTCGTGAGGAGTTGCATATTTCATATTATATAGTTGTTGAGTTTTAAGATTTTATTTATTATTTCAGTTATTTGTGTATGAACGTTAGGCTTACATAATCTTAAAGACTAGGTGCCATCACGACATTCTATGGAGGGAAAATGTGGCTGTGACTAAATACAAATATTTATTTTGACCGTTACTTAAATTTTATTTTATCGTATCATTAATCCGTTGTTATGTAACGACAAAAATTACCACTTTATGGAACGACTGATTCTGTGTGGTCACGTCGCTACCTTATTTTTTTCTTTCATCTTGCCCTTCCTTATTAAAAAATAATCTTATTTTATCTTTTACCCTACCTTGTTATATAGTTATTATATCTCGTATATTACTTTTTCTTTATAATATTGCAAGTTTATTCTACGTATTGTTGGTGCATGATATCGTGAAACGATGACAACCAATATATTCTATCCAAACATTGTATATATCAAAACATTACAGTACAATACGATACATTATGAAACAATACATAACAACCATCCGAACAAGCTGTAAGGGGTCGTTTGATTGGGCAACAAGTTATCCCATAATTAATTATCTCGGGATTAGTTATCCCACCCTCCCATGAGAATACAATACTACAATCCCGGGATTAGTTATACTACGATTTTATGTCAACCAAACGTGAGATAAATTTATTTTAAATTTAATTCCGGAATTAATTATCTTTTATTCTTCATCTATCCTGGAATTAATTTTATTACGATTTTATCCTAATCAAACGTGAGATAAATTAATATTAAATTTAATCTCAAAATTAATTATCCTTGATTCTTCGTACTAAACAAGCCCCGAAATTTATAATCGTTCTAATAGCCTGTTTGGCCAAGCTTATTTTTGGCCAAAAATATATATTTTTTTTTGCTAAAAATACTTTTGACCAAAAATTGATGTGTTTGGCCAAGCTTCTGGAAAAAAAAAAAAGTATTTTTGAGAAGTAGAATCAGTTTTGGAGAAACAGAAAAAAATAGTTTCTCTCTAAAAAGTACTTTTTTGAAAAAAATACACTTAGAAGCAGTTTTTTAAAACTTGTTAAAACACTAATTGTTGCTCAGAAGTGCTTTTCAAATTAATTAACCAAACACAAACTGTTTCTCACCAAAAATATTTAAAAAAATACTTTTAAAAAAAAATCACTTTTCAAAATAAGCTAATTTTATAACTTACCAAATGGGCTATAAATTCTAAGCAGGGAACACTAACAAAAAAGAAAAAGTAGTGGAGTAACAGAAATAGTAATAAGATCAGGGACACTGTTTCCACGTAAAATTATGAAAGTCAAGTTCTTAAGAACTGACGCCTACTGCTACAAGCCTACAAAACGAGTAGGTCACAAAAATCACCAAAGAATATAGTGAAACAGCTGGCATCAGTCTACCCTTATTTAGTGATTTTGAATTCGAGCTTTAAAAAAGAACGTCGTACTATTGACAGAGCTAACTTAATGCAAATTTAGATAAAGTGATAAACGATGAAATGAGTGCAAACTTTAAACACCAAATTCAAATTTCAGTAAAGAATAAAACGCTATTCTCATCAAGTTAAGACTTTTACAACCTGTTTGGCCAAGCTGGAGAAATCAGCTTATTTTGAGAAGTATTTTTTTTAAAAGTACTTTTGAAAAAAGTACTTTTGGGGAGAAGCAGTTTGTGTTTGGCTAATCAATCTGAAAAGCACTTTTGAGAAATAATTTATGTTTGACCAAGCTTTTTAGAAAGTGCTTTTAAGTGTCAAATTACGAATAAGGACATGAATAGATTTACTTAATAATTAATATTATAAGTAAATAAATAATCTAAAAATTTTGGTACTACATGCAATAATTAAAAAAATATTATTTATTTAAGTAAAATATAAAAATAAAATTAAAAAGTACTTAATTCTTTTAATATAAATTAAATATATTAAAATTCCTTCAACAAATATAAAAGCATTCACCCCTAAAGTCACTATATATTAGAAAGTTTTCCTAAAAATAAGAAGAAATATTTATAAATTAATATCCTAAGTATTAGGTTTAAGGGTTATTTTGGTATATACAATATTTAGTTAGGGGTATTTTAGGTAAGAAGAAAAATCAAAACTGCTTCTGCTTCTGCTTCTGGAAAGAAGCTACTTTTTTCTGCTTCTCTGAAACTGCTTCTACTTCTTCCGAAAAGCACTTTTTTTCGCTAAATAAGCTTGGCCAAACACCTCAAGTTAGGAAAAAAAAGTGCTTTTGGGAAAAAAAGCACTTCTTGCCTATGGAGAAGCTTGATTAGCCTGTTTGGCCAGGCCGTAAATATTAGCTTATTTTGAAAAATATTTTTTTTAAATTGCTTTTCTAAAAAGTACTTTTTTTATGAGAATTTGTGTTTGATTAATTAATTTGAAAAATACTTCTTAGCAACAATTAGTATTTGACTAACATTTAAAAAACTGCTTCTAAGTGTATTTTTTCTCAAAAGTGCTTTTGAAGAGAAACTATTTTTTTCTGCTTCTCCAAAACTCAGGTGTTTGGCCAAGCTTTTGGAAGAAAAAAAAATGTTTTTGAGGAGAAACAGAAACAGTTTTGGAGAAGCAGAAAAAAATAGTTTCTCTCCAAAAGCACTTTTTTGAGAAACACTTTTGAGAAAAATACACTTAAAAGCAGTTTTGAGGAAAACACTTTTGAAAAAAAAAATACTTCTCAAAATGTCGTGAGCAAAATTACAACACTTAATATTTTATTGTATGTGTCGATAGAAAATGGTATAAATTTAAATTAACCCGGATATTGTATAGAATAATAGCCTCTTTGGTCGAGTTTCTTCCAAAGTGAAAAGTACTCCCCCTCCCCTCCACACAGAAGCATTTTTTTTCTTCTTAACTTAAGGTATTTGGTCAAGTTTTTTTTAGGATAAAAATATTTTTTGGAAGAAGCAGAAACAATATTAGAGAAACAAAAAAGTAGTTTCTCCCTAAAAGAAGAATCAAAAACAGTTTTAACTTTTTTTTCCTACAAAAAAATACTCTTAGCAAATTATAATTTAGACGAAAATAACCTTATTTATTTTAAATCTAATACTTAAATTAGAGATTATATTATTGATAACTCTCCTAATGTATAAATATGATGAATGATTTTTTGATATATTAAATTATCATGAAAAAATTAAGTACTTTTTAATTTTATTTTCATATTTTACTAAAATAAAATTAAAAAACTTAATTATTATCTTTAATAATAAATATTTGAGATTATTTATTTATTAACTGTTAAGTAAATCTCCTTATGTGCTTATTCACAATTTAATACTTTAAAATATTTTTAAAAAATTTAGTCAAATATAAATTATTGCTCGAAAGTATTTTTTACATTAATTAATCAAATACAAATGATTCTCTCTAAAAAAAATACTTTAAAATATTATTTTTTTAAAAATATACTTGTCAAAATAAGTTTATTTATCTTAGTTGGCCAAACAAGCCACGAATGAAATTTGAATTTAGTGTAGGTAGATAGGTTTTGAATATAGAATACTATGTGATGGGACAAGTAGCCTGCGAAGTAGAGGTGGTAATAAGGGGACCCCCACTCCCTGGCCAAAGGGCATCACCAATTTCGAAAGATGAGATGGGGCTATCTCCCTTTTCAATAATGACATCCCTGATTACGTGGCAACCTGGGGTTGCAGGCTTGCCTCCCCCCAAATGGGTTACGTCCAACAACAAAAAGCAACAATCTAAGCGGCAACGCCGCGGCCTATTTTTCCGTAACTCCTCGAATTCCACTGCCGGCACCACTCAGTCCCACTCACTCACTCAGTCACTCCACACTCAACGCGTCAACCTCAGGTATCTTTATTGCCGATTTTCCGGCGAAATTGCAGCGATTTTGGCCTGAATTTGCAGCATGCCGCCGGAAGAAACAGTTTCCAAGTCACCTCTGGACAAACCGCTCCACCTACTTACCGATGACGACATTTCTCAGCTCACTCGCGAAGATTGCCGCCGTTACCTTAAAGAGAAAGGTCTCTTTCGCTCTCTATTCGAGAATCGAATAAAAAAACTTGAAGATTACTTCTTAATATATTTTTGTACAGGAATGAGAAGACCGTCATGGAATAAATCACAGGCGATTCAGCAGGTGATTTCACTGAAGGCGCTTCTCGAGACGACGCCGGATTCTGACACCGGCTCTCGGAGAAAACTTCACATTCCTCGCCCAGACACTAGAGTACAACAAGTGCGTTTCCATTTCACTTAATTTCATATTGTGAACGTAACAGTGCATGTTTAAGCACGTTATTGTTGATTATATGAAACTACTGTAGGTCCAGAAAGGAACGGATACCGATGCAGAATTTTCGGAATCGGCTGAAGGGACGGTGCCATACGGAATAAAACATTCGGAAAAACCTGATATTCCCAGTGAAATAGCTGCCGGTTCAGTTGCCGTTGCCGCCGGCAATAACTTAGCTCCTTCCAGGTGAATCATCGTATCGTCCACTGGTTTATGTAATTAATTAAGCCTTTTTATATCCTGAAAGGCTGGCGTTTTACTTTTTTGCTACAAAAAAATAAGGTATTTGAATTTGAGACGCTTTGTTCCAAATGACCGCTAAGCTATCCTTTAGACATACATTTGGTTGAAACTTGAAAAAAATTAAATAGAAGTGGTGATGGAAAATAATTTTGAAGGTTTAAGTTGCGTTGGACATACATTTTATTTGAAGAAAAATTACAAGTTTGTGACTGGACGAAAAAATTTCACCAAAAAAGGGTAGTTTTTGGGAACTTGAAAATTTTAAAATTTTTTCTCCCAAAACATGAATGTTTTTATTTTTATTTTAAAAAAGTGAAGCCAAAATCTATGGCCAAACTGAGGTAATAGTTGAACTTTTGTACCCCTGAAATATTAAGCTAGTGTTTGGACATAGATTTAGTTGAAACTTGAACAAATCATTTTTAAATTGGTTTTGAAAAATAATTTTTGGAAGTTGAAATAATGTTTGGACATTTATTTTATTTTAAAAGAATTTGATGTTTTGTGAGTGAGAGAACACCCAACATCTACCCTAAACTAGATTTTGGGAACTTGAAAAATAATTTCAAATATTTTTTAAAAAGATATCATTAATCTATGAACAAACAATATTTTCAAAAAAGATTTGAAAAACCGTTGCTAAAATGTATGGCCAAACGGAGCCTAATTAAGTGGCTGATATGGAATGCTTCGCTTATTTACCTGTCTGTCCTTGAACTGGTTTGGTAAAAGATGTGCAAGAATTGTGCTTGATGATTTGACAAGCAAGTAAATGCTCATGCCCGTTAAATTTAGCCTCGCTTGAGAGCTTCAGTCTTTCAGGGCTTTGACTGCATTTTGCATTGCATTAATAGATTTTTGCTTGCCAGTGTAAATTTTATTTCGGGTACTAGGTAGGCGTTTGGACATAAGAATTGTAAAATTTGAAAATATGGTGAAAATGGTATTTGAAATTTAGAGTTGTGTTTGAACATAAATTTCAGTTTGGATTGTTTTTGAAGTTTTGTGGGTGATTTGATTGAAAATTTTTAAAAACAACATTTTGAGTTTTTCAAATTTTCGAAAATTTCCAAAATGCATCTTCAAGTGAAAATTGAAAAATTTATTAACAATTTCGAAAAAAGTGAAATTTTTTTGGAAAAATCTTCATCAAATTTTATGTCCAAACGGGCACTACATCTCATTTACAGAGTTGTTCGTACTGCGTTGGTTGTGTCCCAAATTATACTACCACGGGCTAAATTGCTCGAACACAAGTATCCAACTGGGTGTGGATCTAGAGGTCGGATCCTTCGAAATGTAAATTCTAAGATTCGTGGATACGGATCCTAATACGGATACGAGTGAGGGGATCCGGCAAAAATAAATCCAAAAAAATAAAAATATCACTAAATTATGAGAATTTTTGTGGTATACTTACGTATAGCTTGTAAAATATGGATTTTTTTTAATTATCAAGCAGTAGATAAGTAAAGGATTGATTTTCTAAGGTATGCTACTTTCTTCAAATTTACCCTAGTTTTAATTCTGATTTTAGGAATCAAATTGTATCTCGTCTCGAATTTTTTCATCTGTCGTGGTTAACGTACCCAAAATAGTGTCTTGTTGTCACGGATGTGGCACCTAAACTGCCATGTCGGAGTAACTTAGACCATTTGTGAGATCCCAGAGGGTCACCGCATTGTTGCTCCTATAGAGCTTGTTGTGTTGCAGGTAAGAGCAATATGCACAGTTGAAAAATGTTGAAGACCATGGACTGGGTGCTACTAGGGATACTTTTAGTAAAAGGTTTATCATTTGGAGTTATACTGTATCAACTGCCTCGACCAAAACCCTTAGGCTTCTCGCAGTAGCTTAAAGTTTGACTTCAATGGTTCCACAGCTATCATGTGAGAACTTGGAAGATAATCATGCAGCTCAGAACAACATATTTCTTGTACTGTATAAATTCGTAGTTTTCGCTTTAAGTCTTCTAGTCATCTCTTTCCAAAGTATATATTTTCATTTCCATATATTCTTCTACATTTATTAATTTACCCTTTGGCTTGTTGGAAAGATTCTTCCTCTGTGTCCTACAAATCATTAAAATTGCTTTGTTCACATTTACTTCTAATTTTTTTTCTTCTGCTTTTATGTAGTTGATTTTTCCTCTGCTCTTGTAGTTTATATTCTGCTAAAAACCATTCTATTGAAGATGGCCCTAAGGCAATTTGTGATTCTACCAGTGCATGCGCCTTTACAGACTGAGATTTCTTGAAATTCCATTATATTTAGTTCAAAACTTCAAATGCTAATTGCCCTTGTCTTGGTGAATCCAGAACCACAGATTTGGGAAACACACCAGCAAGTCAATTGACAATCTTCTATTGTGGCAAGGTGAATGTGTACGATGATGTGCCCACTGAAAAGGTAGTTTAAGCTATGATGCAAATCAGAACTACAGCGAATTAATGTCGGCAATTCACTATTTTGGTTCCTTTTGTGGTCACTGGCGTATTTTCAGGCACGAGCAATCATGCATCTTGCAGCAACTCCACTCTGCGTGCCTTCAGAAACTCCATTGGGTGCTACCTTAGCAGCTCGACATTCCGAATGCCATTTGCAAGCTTCAAGTGTTAAACTGGGTCCAGATTCTGCTATGGTGCTCATGCCAACCATGCAAACAGGTTCTATCTAGTCCATGTGTTTGGGGATTTTGATGGCATGTGTTTAATGTTTAATCGAAAAACATAAATAACTTGTAATACTTGATTGTGCTGATAAATTTGATTCTTCCCACGCTCCCCCTGCTCTTCCCAAAGTTCATATATGAATTTACATCTAGATTACGGCTTCCTATGAAAAGTAACTTTTCATTGAATCTCCACGTGGTGGGTCCTTGTGTTACAAAACATATTAATTTGAATATTTTACAGGGAAAATGAGTGAAGTGACTCGCCTGCGTCTGGAGGAAAGCAATTCCTTCTATGAAGACAACTCTGGCAAGTTCTTTGGTTTTCTTTTGTTCTTTCTGATTCTCCTCCCTCACCCTCTTACCCCAAAAAACCCCCAAAAGGGGGAAAAGTTCTCATTGTACCTTCCTGAAACTTATTAGACTCTTTTATGTTTAGTTTAATTGAGCAATGTAATTAGTGTTACTATTTATCCCTGCCATTTTTTGTTGGATAATTTTGCTACCTAAGTATCAAGCGAGAGCACTGGATGAAGATATCAACTTTCTCATGAAAGGACTTCATTCTGGGCCTACTGGACCAGTTAATGTCAAAGTCACAATCTTTGGCTTTCAGTATCTAGCCACATCTAGTGTAACCCCTCCCCCCCCTCCCCCTTCCCAGGGTGGCATGAGGCCATGGCTTTCTTTCTCCATGTTAACTGGCCTTGCTGACCTCTAGCTTGCATTAAAACTTATCTATTACAGCATCGTAGCTGAAAATCAGAGGAAAAGATACGGCAAAACTTGTCATTGTTTAAATATTACCACTCATTAACATATTTAAAAAAAAGAAGATAAATTACTACTCTTTATAATTCAAGACTTATCATCCTGACCAGATTTTATATTTATATGGAAGACATTTCGAAATTCCACAAGCAACCAAACTATTGAAGTGGTGCCTGGAAAACTAGAGAAGCACCCAAGGGAATGGCTAAACAGTTAATGAAGTAGGTCAAAACCTTAGAGACCAAGTTCAAATCCCAGCAAAAACAAAATATGCCAGGGTGATTTCTTCCATCTGCCTTGGTCTGAGTTGGTGGAGTATTTGATACTTGTGTTGGTGTGAGGTAGCAGGTGCCCCGTAGAATAGTCAAGTTTTGCGCAAGCTGGCTCGAACACCATCATTGTAAGAAAATAGAAAAAAGACTAGAGGAAAAGAAAACAAGTCCAGCTGTTGCTTGGATATTTTACAGACTGATGCGCTGAAGGTTATTCCATAAATCAGGTTTTGCATTTGAATTGAATTGCATAACAAAGTCTGCAGACTAGACGATACTTATCTACAAACAAACCGTCTGCAGACTAGAAGATTTAACAACGTCGTTTCTCCTGTGAACCACTGTTTTAATAGAATCAGTTGGTTACTCTCAACAGAATCACAGAGCCCACATAATAACCTGACCATTTTCTATGGCAACATTGTGATATTTTACATAAGGAAAGGATTTCCTAAAATTAAGAAGATCGATCTGCAGCTCTTTTATTCTTTTGTCAATGCACTATTGTTGAATGCCCTCTAATTAATGGAAAGACTTGAAGTCAAAGCAATCGGCTTCTCCATAAATTTCTTTCTTATATCTCTCTCTCTCCCATCCCTCCAAAACTAATTATGCAGAAGCAGTGGAAGGCCACCCAAGCAGGAAAGCATCAGTACAAAGATATCTTGAGAAGCGGAAAGACAGGTACTGCAATAACTAAACTGCTCAAGATCAAAATGGAAATAAGACACGAGAACAGTTGTACTGCTTTCTGTTCCTTTTTCAGTATCTCACATCTCTGTTAGGTGAAGGTTCAAGAGCAAGAGAAAGATAGGAATGTCTTCGTCTGCTAGCGTGGACATCTATGTGAACCATCAAACTGGAAATCATTCCCTTAATGAGCTCTCAAGTAGGAGCAACACTTGTTCCCCTCCCACAATTAGACTATCTGCTGCACCTGCTCCAACCGGTATAATGGCTAACAATATCGAAATGAATGCCAGAGTTTCTGCTTTTCTCAATGACAAAGGTGAGTTTTTGTTTTTCAGCAAACCATATTTAGTGGTTTTCTAATTTCAAGTTTCAAGGAAATTCTTGTATTTGCCTCTCTAATTAGTTCATTCAAGTTTTAGGGATCTATCAAGACTTCAAACTTTCCTAAGGTTGGGCAACAAGTTAATGTTGGTTTAAACCTTAAAACAGTTGTCGTTTTTATTGTGTGATTTGGTTGATAACACAAACTCTGCATTGCAACCTCTTAATCAAGAAATTGGATGAGATTTCTTGACTAAGAAAAAAGGAAATTGCATGAGATTCCTCCGAATGAATGTGCCGCTGACAGAACGTTATTGCCTTTTGAGTGAACCAAACATCTTTTGCATGGGAGCTCGGGGACCTTGCGAGAGGCCAAATGCCTCTTAAATTGGTGATTGGTTATAAGTAGGATATATACCTACTATCCATACAATTTAACTGAATAGATAGTGACGTAATGGCCCTAGATATTTTATGTTTCCTTGTTTGTGTAGGACCTCCGTCATTCTTGTCAAGTAGATTGTTCTTTGCTAGATGTCATTGCATGACAAGTATCTGTATTTTAACTACGAAATTCCTTATTTTCCCTTATTATTCTTGCGCATTTCTCTTGCATGTAATTTTCTTATAATTATACGAACTTCAAGCTCCATTCAACCTCACAATCCAAAATATAAAGAAAAAAGTATAAAAAGAAATTCTTCTTGATGCCATCAATGAAGCTATTTACTTTTCACAAATAAAAAAGCGTATAAAAAAATATGTTGCTAGCTCTGGGAAGTGGTCTTTTGCACTATACGAGATTTTTAAAGTCGTCAAGTCTGTAACACGTTATTTTTTGCTATTCAGATGCCAAAGAGTAAAAACTGGATGGCGGGGAACAGTAGCTGTCTAATTTACTTTCATGCATCAGAAAGTCTGGGAGGTAACATCTTTTCCAGCGTCCACATAGTCGAATGACGAGGAAACAGGGTGGGTTGTTCCTTGTAAATCTGCGTCCAAAAGTACTTTGTATTTATGATGTTGCCATTCCTCAGGCAAACATGAAGAGAAAACTAGTCGGGAATAGTCAGTCCTCTGTGATGAGATGTTTTTGCTTTCAGAATCTTCTGGAAAGCTTCTCCCTAAGAATCCCACTTTAGGCAGGTGCATTTTTCCTTTTGCTGGAATTGGTTCTCAAGGAGCCAACGTGGAGCCCTGTAATTAGTTTCTGTAACTTTCCACTCTAACAAAACAGTTAATTGGCTGAACCCCGGAAGTACTTGGGTTACCAATGCAAGTTCTCGTTTTGTTTGGACTGATTCTTAGGAAAATTTAAATGGTTGACTTACTTTTAAGGTTGGTTAATTAGTGGAGTAGTAGATTCGTCAAAAGATTCTACCCTAACAAGCCATGATTTCAACGATTCATGTTGCAGTAAGGCTAAAATATTTGGATAAATGTATTGATGCCGTTGAGGAATACTTTGGTCCACCAGGACATGTGGTGGATGCATCGAGACTGCAAATATTAGGATAAATGTATTGATGCCGTCGAGGAATACTATTTTAGAGGAATTTCGGATGCATCGATGACTGCAATTTTTTAAGGCATGTTAGAAGAACGTCTAATGTTTATGGTGTTCACCGATAAAAGTTTTAATTTTTTATTTGTAACGAACCAGCTAATATTTCAACTCATCTGCTGGCCAACTTTCTCTTTTTCCTCAGATCTGGTTGGTCAAGGTTTCATCTACTATTGAATTCTCTTTTCGTGATGATTCGAAGTAATGGACATGTTTCTTTTCCCTTCACAATAATAAAAAATGAAAAGAGAGAAGGTACATACTACAGCCGTTCAAAATTCTTTACACCTTTGTATATATTAATTTAAATTCATTTATTACACTTCACTAGCTACATTTGAATTCTGTAATTGTACAATTACTACAACTGTATTTTGTATAGCACTACCGCCTTGAATCAATGCACTGAAGTAAAACCATTGGCTTCGTTTCTCACAAAGACACAAACTTAGAAAGAAAGTGGGTCTATCTCGCAGTACTTTTTACTTCAAAGATATTATACTTTGACCAACACAATTTCTATAAGTAATAAAACAAAGTGATAAAAATATCAAGAGAAAGTACATTAGGCAAAAAGGAGACAAAAAAACACTGTTACAGCTTTCAGTATTTGTTTTAATGCGGCTTTTGATAAACAAGAAGGAAATGGAATGAAGGGAAAATAGAGTATACGTGTAGGAGAAGATTGTAATGCTTTGTCATAATATGGTTCTTACCCGATGGCAGGGGCGGATCTAGGATTCAAAGAAGGCGGGTGCCAAAATTTTCTTTAATGTACACCTTATAATAACTAATAATATATAGTTTGTTCGGAATGTTTGTCCGGAATATTTTTTTTTTCATTTATTTGGGCAATTTAATAAGCACTTAATTTGCAAATATAAAAATTATATTAATTTTTCAGAT
>MU734863.1:56880-79863 GCA_026770625.1 Nicotiana glauca
AAAGTCCGACAAGGTTCAAGATAAATTCGAACTTGAATTTTACACACGAGAAAAGCTTTAAAAAAGGTCTACCAATCATGGCACCTTTGTCTAGTTTGCGGATGGGGGTGGCAGGATCATATATTTAACCTAGTTTATATTTTTTTATACATAAATATATAATAATTTTACCAACCGAACGGGTGCCATACCACCCCCACCCAAAAGGGTGGATCCGCCCCTGCCCGATGGAACTTTTGTTGACACGCATACGTATCCCTTGGGTGTTCATAAAAATCCGAAAAATCGAACCAAACCAAACTGACCAAAAAAATCGATACTTTTTGGTTTGGTTTGGTTTTGGTTTTAAATTTTAAAAACCGATCAAATTTGATTTGGTTTTGGTTCTAGTAAAAAAAATCCGAACCAAACCGACTATAGGAGTAACTATTTCAAATTTATTATTACACCTATATATATATATATATATATATATATATATTATACAAAGTTTTAAAAAATTCATGGTAAATGTTAATAGTTTGCATTTTTAATATAGTTCTTTACCTTTACATTCTAGTTTGATTGGTAATTTTCTTTTGTTTAGTGTAAGAATCCATTTCGTGTTAAAAATAACATATTTTTAATTGAGTCCTTAAATGATTCTATCACTATTTAATTCAATTATCATCAATATATCTTGATAAATAATAGATTTCTCAAAACGCAATTGATTTTATAATGTTACATTGAAAATGTGGTTGCAGGAATATGTTTTGATAGTGTATATTTTATATTAAGAAAAAACCGACAAATAACCGAAAAAATCGAAAACCCGACATAAATCGAATCGACAAAAACCGACTTAATTGGTTTGGTTTGGTTCTAATATTTGAAAAATCGACTTACTTGGTTTGGTTTCTTTTTAGGAAAAAACCGATCCAAACCGAACCGTGAACACCAAAACGTATTAAGATAATCCATTTCAGTTAACACATCCTACATTAAAAACATGAAAAATAATTGCGCATGACAACCTGTATGATATTAATTATCATACACAAATGTTATACTCCTCTCGCAAGGGACAAAGAGAGAGACAGATAGTACAACTATATTCAGTGGGATAAAGCCTTAATAAATAATGTCTTATAAACCAAGCAAGAGACTGATTTTTCTTTCCTCACCTCTCTCATCCCAAATGGACAAAACAATAATCCATAGATTTTGGTGGGCCGAGGAAACAGAGTTACAACCTAATTTTCTCTAAAGGATAAGAAAATGGAGTACTACGTAGTATTTAAAAATATTTTAGGCGAAAAGCGTCATTTCCATGAGTCCTTTGTGGGAGAAATTCAAAAATAGCCAGATTTACCATTGGTCATTAAAAAATAGCCAAGTTTTAAAAGTTATTAAAATTTAGCCACTTTAAATCTGAGCAAAAATACTGTTTAAAATTCAGAAAAGACGCCAACAAATTTTACGGGAGTTCCAGTAAATTTTACGGGAGTTCCAGTAAATTTTACGGGAGTTCCATGATAACTATGCTGGAACTCCCGCAAATTTTACGGGAGTTCAGCATAATTATGCTGGAACTCCAGTAAATTTTAGGGGAGTTCCAGCAAGTATAATTGTCCAGTATAATATACTGGAGTTTGGAGCACTGTTGCTCCAGTCTCCTGCAAATTTTACAGAAGTTAGCAAAGTATACCGGTCCAGCATAATATGCTGGAGTTCGTACACAAATGCACCAGAATTTCCGTATATTATACTGGATCGGTCCCTGTTGCAGCAAAATAGTGGCTATTTTTCATTGACTTAGTAAACGCTGGCTATTTTTCATTGACCAGTGTGAAAACTGGCTATACCATCATATTTTGTCGGTTTTAATGCGTGTCTCATAATTGACATTAGTTGTGATAGGTTTCTTTTGTCCCATAAATTTATGAACTTCAATTTTACATTTTTGAGTCCACAAATAGTCTCTGTTTCTCATGAGACCACTATCCTTTTTCTTATCATATCCAACATATTTTTGGTATCCGATAGAATATGCACCTTCCACCATCCATTTTCTCTAGCTTTTTCCAAAGCTTCACGAATTTCTATTGCTTTCGGCAGTAATTGCTTTTCCAACAAATTGAATTGGGGTGCCAAAGGCTTAAGCAAATGATTATAGTTATCCATATCCGTCCTTCCAATGCTCGCGATATTCTTTTCCAATTGTAACCCAACATCTGCAAACATAACAACACCATCTTTTACCACATTAAAAATTTTATTATCAAAACAGTCAGATATGTGGAAAGGAGAAGAGATAATAAACATAGAATTTTCATATTCATGAAAATAAAAAAAGTGCTTTGTTTACTATATCATTAGGTTCATATATATATCCCCATTAAAATTCAACAAATTTATAGCCTTCCAAATTTGTCACATAATTGAAATACATAGTTTAACAATTTCAATAGATTCAAGATATTTATTAGCATTAATGAAAACATCATACCACCACGCAGCAAAATCTAAAGTATTTTTTAAGTTAGGCCAATTATTAGGGTTTAATTTCCAATCTGTCTGAGCTTTATGACATCTAAAGAGCATGTTATCAATAGTTTCATTTTCTAAGCCACAAATCTTATATACATCGCTTACATGACTTAAACGTTTAGAAATAGTACAATTAACATGTAGCACATTCAAAATACATTTCCTAATAAAATATTTATATTTGTTCTTAATGTTCAGAGACCATAAGAATTCTCAAAAAGCTTTTGAAAAAGAGTGATGACTAAATTGTGGTCTAGCATTGTTAACCTCCCTACATACCGCAATTTCTTTAGCTAAATGATAACCTAATTTAACCTCATAATTACCTGGTATAGAGTGATGCCAAATAATTCTATCCAAAGAGCCCGTAGTAGAGATGGGGACAAATAAAATTGCATGAATATCATCAATACAAAATAAATTCTGAAGATCGTGCAATTTCCAAGTATGCATCCGTTGATCAATAAGGGCATTAACTTGCAACTCCATATTCACTTGCGTTTGAATCTGTTGTGGTCTAAATCCACTAGAATTAGGAATCCAAGGATCAATCCGTACCTTAATATTTTCACATGTTCCTACCCTCCATCGAATCCTTTTTTGCAATAGCTCTCTTCCCCAAATAATACTTTTCCAAATCAAAGAACTAGATGATGGAACAGTAGCTTTAAGAAAAGAATTATTTTGAAAGTACTTACTTTTGAGAATTTTATAGAGTAATGAATCTTATCGAGTTAAAATTCTCCAAGCATGTTTAGCTAACAAAGCTTGGTTTAAAGATTTTAAATCTCTAAAGTCAATACCACCTTTTGCTAAACAAAGATTCTCCTAGTTCTCAAAATGCATTTTCCTCCTGTCCTCGTTTCGCCTCAACAGAAATCAGAAAAAATAGTAGTAATCTCTTTGCATAGTCTATCCGAAATTTGAAAGCAAGATAAAGCATAAGCCTAAATCGCGGATAAGACAAATTTAAACATCACCTCTTTTCCAGCTGGACTTAAAAAATTATTTTTCGAACCCTTAATTTTTGTCTTCACTTTATCCTTAATAAATTCCAACATTTTCTTCTTAGCTCTTCCAACTACTGTAGGTAAACCCAGATAAAAGCCTAAGTTATTGCTTTGTAGCTGGCCTAGTTCTGCAATAATACCATATTTATCAATTTCAAGAGTATTTTTACTAAAACTTATCGGTGATTTATTCAAATTCACCTTCTGTCCAGAACATTATTTAATAAAGTTTTTAAATTTTAGAGATATTAGTAGCATTTTGGATATTAGCAAATAAAAGATAAAAGAATCATTCGCAAAGAAAAGATGATTTACAATAGGTCAAGTAGAACTTGAATATCCCCTTGGCATTTCGCGTGATTTAATAGTCTAAAAAGACATTCGACACATATGAAAAATAAATATAGTGATAAAGTATCACCTAGTCTTAATCCCCTGGTAATTATAACTTCACCAGCTATTTGTCCATTTATGTTAATTAAACCTGTATGTATTTGTAGTAATAAAAAGCATAATCCAAGTGACCAATGTCTCATGAAAACCCATTTTCAAAAGTAATTGTTGGATATATATCCATTCAACATGTTCAAAAGCTTTAAGCCATATCCAATTTCAAAGCCATGTATTTCTTATTACCTCTTCTTAAAGAATTATTCCTCATGTTAAAGAAACTTACATCAACTCATTTTATTTTATTTTCCCTACAATTAAATAGGGAGTAAGAAAGGTTTAATTATGATGGTATTAAGCAAAAGATCACATGACAAACTGGGGATATTACGATTTAAATTGAGATATCTTAACCATTAAATTATTCCATTAACGATGACAACAATTAATCTCTGACTAACACAAATAGTCGTTCTTTATGAAAAAATAATCATTCTTTTACCGCAACATTTACCTTTAGTAAATATTCAGATGAATGATTTGCTCTTCATCATTAAAAAATAAAAAACAAATGAAGATGTCTCTTTTTCTTTTTTCCTTTCTTTGAGTAACAAGTTAAGGTGTTTGTTTCCACACATCTAAAACAATGGTTCACAAAGGGAAATAGAATTGTTAAAACAAATACAGATATTTCATTAAAGGATTAGGTCACAAATCACGATCATAATCAAAATAGTGCGACAATTACATTTAAGTATTGCAGGTGGCAGGAAGTGCCTGTCGTTGGTTGTCTTTGTCAATACTATTATTGCATTAATGCGTGCTGTAGTCAATGCCAGAATCATCTCTTGTGTTAATACTAATATATCCCTCATTCCCATAGCCAACCCTAGGGGTATACATGGACCGGGTTGGTTCGGTTTTTATATCGGATTGGATTGGTTCGGTTTTGTCGGGTTTTTCGGGTTTTCGGATTTTTTTGTTACATGAATATTATTTCAAGCTTACGTTATTAAAATTATAGATAAAGCTTTGATAAGTAAATATATGTTTAGTATATATGGAAAAATTTGACAAACATATGATCTATTAAAATATTCTAATGGGAGAAATTTTTTAGTAACACATGATAATTATTTTCTTAGTCGTCTAACAATAGTTTTTCGTTAATTTACGCTTTCAAGGTTAATACATAAGAGGAGCCCAAATATTTCTACATTTTCTAAAGAAAAATCACTACAAAGTCTTAAAAATATAAATAAAATTTATATATTTATATGTCGATTTGGTTCGGATTTTTTTACTAAATACCAAACCAAGTCAAACCAAACCTTGTCGGGTTTTCTAATCGGTTTGATTTGATTTTTTGGTTTGGTGCGGTTTTCCGGTTCGATTTGAACACCCCTAGCCAACCCCTTAAACCTAAGTTAGCTTGAGATTTTTTTTAATTTGGTGTCCGGATTAACTTGCGTGTCATCTCAAAATTTTTAAGATTGTCTACTACTTTTCACCAGTATATGTACGGGATCTATTTAAGTTTAGATAGATGGAAAAAAACTACTAGTGTTTTTTATCTCTAATTTGAATATGAAATATCATGTTTCTCTTTCAAATTTATTCATTGACTATTAGGTTACACCTTTGCGCGTTTGCTTAGAATCTTTATATAATCTTTGACATTGTCCGTAAATTTACCCTCAAGTTCAGTATTACAATTCTAGCAAATTGTCAAGATCATAGCTTGGATTTTGTATGCTAAACCTGCTTTTCTTTTGAACCTAATGCAAATTAAGTTCAACACAAGAAAGAGATGCATTAGAATTTACTTTTGTTGATTATATAATAAAAAATGTTTTAATTCTTGTTTCTTCCTAAGGGCATCTTCAACCTTACCCCCATCCCCCATAATGGGGGAAATTTTTGGAGAAATTTTGCTCCAACCTTCCCCCATTTTTGTTCCCAAAATGGGGGATGAATAGTGTTCCCTCAAATATGGGGGTACACTATTCATCTCCCCCATTACTATTCATTAATTTATTATTATTATTTTATTATTTAATCTTTTAATTTATCTCTTTATATATACCTAATTATATTTATTTAATGTCTTTATAATATTAATATTATATCTTAACTTTAGTGTATAATTTTGATAAATTAATTTTCGTGCACTTATTATTTTTATGTAAAATTATAAGTTAATTTTATAATAAGTTAATTGTACAAAAAATATATAATTATCTCGAAATAATAAATGGTGCAAATATAAAATATTAGATTTTATTAAAATTGAAAGGTGCGAATATAAAATATTATATGTTGCTAAAATTGAAAAGTAAAATCAACGATTTCAAGAATTTTTAGCTCGACATAGAAGAATTAAGGACAAAGATGCTCATTTTGTATTTTGTAATGCATTAATAAATCATTTATGGGAGAATACTAGAGGTTGAAGTTGAATATTTATCAAGTATTTCGAATGACTTTTATCGTTATGTAATATGTATTTAATTAATCTTGTATCGCAATGATTTCACTTTTATTTGAATTATTAGTTAATCTATAATAATTCCTTACAAATTATATTAGTTAAAATTTTATGGAATTATTTTAATTATGAAAATTACAAATTAATAAAAGTAAAAGATGAAATTTGTTTAATGGAAATTAAAAATAAAATTAAAATGAAAGATAATAATATAATATAAAAAAGAAAGAAGATATAAAAAAGTTTGGGGAAAAAAATAAAGGAATAGTTGGAGTAAGTTGTCCCCAAAATATGAAAATTCCCATTATGGGGACAAAAAATGGGGGCAAAGTTGGAGATGGCCGGAATAGTATAGTTATATACAGGTGGTGGGTGCATAGTGAATATGTTAATACTAATGACACGCATAAGATAACGTTTTTGCCACACACAAGATCATATTCTTACTAACATAAAATTGGCTGCAGGAATAGAGAGAGAAAAAGAGATATTTTTCTATCATTTCTTAGGAGGGGTTTGGACATAAGAATCGCAAAATTTCAAAAAATGGTAAAAAAAAAAATTTTAAGTGAAAATGATATTTGAAGTTTAGAGTAGTGTTTGGACATAAATTTTAGTTTGGTTTGTTTTTGATGTTTTGTGAGTAATTTGAGTGAAAATTTTGAAAAATAGTTATTTGAAATTTTGTAAATTTTTGTAAATTTACAAAATGCATGTTCAAGTGAAAATTAAAAATTTTATGAACAAACGCTGATTTTAAAAAAAAAAGAAAAAGAAATTATGTCCAAACGGGCTCTTAGTTTCCTCGTAAATAGTGGTGTATAAATTTTACTTGTATTATCTCTACTTGATATGACAACTAAATCATTTTGAAATCCACCAATGCCAAACTCACACAATCGCTACATTGTGGACCAAATTTCAGCTATCATTATGGTTCAGAACCTCCACTAGAATGGTTCTTTATTTTCCTTTACTTTTTACCTCATGTCATTGTAAAATGTATCATCACAACAAAATACAGAAGATATTCCACCTTTTTTTTAATCATATTAATGCATTAAACCATAGGCAATACACGAATTTTGATGTGGTATGTGCCATAGAAGGTGAATTGGTTAATTTCTAATCGAAAAACATGGAGGAATTTGGCGAGATAGATTTTGAACTTTCCTGAAATTACTAAAAGAATAATAAAGGGGTTGAGGTCCATTGATGATGACTCTATGGATGTGAAGGAAGAAAGAAAAACGTTAGTTTCACAATTGAAGGCAAATTCACTAGAGAATAAACCAAATCTGTTCAAAATTGACCATTCAGATGCATTCAATAAAATTGAAACGATACATAATATAATTCTAGTGCAAGATTAAAAGCACAAACGAAAAATAATCTATTTTTTAATAAAAAGTATTTGTTATAAAATGATAAAAGAAGAATAAGAATATTGCAGAGAAAATTAGAGAGAGATAATTCTAATTGATTTGGGATGATTTACAATGCAATGGAACCCCTCAATTCATAGGGGAAAAGTGACTTAGCCACAAAGTAACAAACCCTAAAATCTCTCTAAAATATAGACATTCACCTTAAATATAGTTCTATTTATGACACGTTCCCTTGAATGTATATTCAATAGATAATGTGCCTTATTAAAACTTTAACTAAAATAAAACTTAGTGGGAAAAATATTCTAGAGAAGAAAAAAGAGTACACATGTTTAGAAATACGCCTTTTGGTTACCTCGTTAAAAACCTTACAAGAAAAACACAATGAAACAAAATCTTATAAAGGAAAAAGAGTTCAACGCATATTAACTCCCCCTGATGAAAGCATCAATTTACATCAGTGAGCTTCCGCATCCCAATCTTGTAAACTAGCTTCTTGAACATTCACATCGGTAGAGATGTGCTGAACAAATCAGCCATATTGTCACTTGAATGAATATGTTGCACCTTGGAATCACCATTCTTGTATATATGTAATGTGTTCACACAATGTCATGGAATAGCCTTTTCAATATCTCCATATAAGTATTCTTGCTATCTCATTGTCATGCTTATAGTTATAGCAAGATGCCAAATTGCACTTAGGATGTGCTACTTCAGGACTGAAAATTGTATATGCTTTAAGCAATTAAAATCCTTCAAGGATTGCCATAAGTTAAGCCATATAAGCCATATAAATGGACTTTAGATTTACATCAAGTTTTTCATGTCATGTTAGACATATAAGATAGATAAAGGTGATTGCACTCACCATTGACTTTATACTTTCAAGTGTTTGAACTGTGCGTCCAAAACTACATGTCTTTCATATGAAACCAATTCTACTTGAATTGTTTCTCCAGAATTAAAATCTTCATATATATATTTATTGTTATCATAGATGTAATCGACGAATATTTATTATTGGTTTCAACCTCCTTTTTCATAAAGATATGACATAGAGATCTCTTCATTCATATTTTCAGGTACCTGAACCTCTTCTGAGATTTTATAAAGTATTATTTCATGTGATCTTCCAGATCACTTGCCTCTTTATTATGATCAATTTCTCATCTTCTTTATCAAGAATTTTATTTGAAACTGATTTTTCTATACGCTTTAAGCATACCATAGACTTTGTCCTTCTAGGACTTATTCTAATAGGAACATTTGCAATGAGAATATAGTTACTTTCTTTGGGTCAACACAAGTGTCTGGCATGCTTTGAAATAAATTGTAGATGAATGATCTTTTATAGGAATTTCAACTTCATATTGTTCGGGGATCTAGTTGTACAAATGATAATTTATTCCGTAACTTTTTCTAAATTGTTTACCATGTGTCCCCCTCATGTTAGAAAAACTAACTTGCTTCCTCAACTTTGAAAAATCACCTTTATGCGTTACAATGTTAGTCAAAATATTCTGCACATCAATAATAATAAACTGGAATTATTTAGTTCCTGACTATGAACCACTTGTAAGGGGAGAATGTAATAAACTTTCGTATATAACCTTTATCAAACTGATATAGATAACTTTGTTCTCATAAGCAATAGTTTAACTATTAAGTGGTGGTACTCAATAAATTATTTTACTAAAGCAGATGTGATATAAGCTAATTTATCAAGATGAACTGTCTTGAATAGAAAATATGGAAATTATGCTCGAAATTAAATTATTGAGCAAGTTACCTCGCAAACATCAGGTTGCGGGTTAATGATAATCGCACATGTAACCATCTCATAGATGCATCTTATATGGTATACATGGTAGGTGAATAAGCCCATATTTACCTTGATATTTTCAAATTTCGTGAGATTCAGTCCTAATTTTAGTTAATTTATTAATTAATAAGAACAAGTAACATAAGATACTTCGTAAAGAACTTTCTAGTTCTTTAATATTTACCCATGTGAATTATCTTTTATTTTTGAAATCATACTTAAATTAACATGGCTAAATCAATTATGCCAACTGAATCAATTATCAATATTGATAAACTTCAGGTTTATACTATTACATGTGCAATTATCAGTAAACTCCATGTTTCTTATGATATGAGTTTTTATATTAACTTTTATTTTATTGTGGTATTATTTTACTTGTGTAGTACTAAAGTGAGGAGCTTTTCACATACATATTATTTCACTATAAGTTGTAGTAATAAAAAATATTAAATATTTCCTTTATTTATGTCTAAATATAACCAACCGCTTTCGCAAATACTTTAAAAACTAAATAACTTTCTTTGAGACTTACTACGACACAATACCTTATTGATAATTAATTTCTTTCTCCAAAAGAGTATAGTTGGCTTATTCAGAGCTCTCAATTAATTTTATACTACTGCATATTCATTAAGATCCATATGGTGAATATCTCTTTCATGGAGAAATTTATACCATTATGTTCATGGTCAAAATATTATAGGCAAGATATGTAACTTCCATTACTTTTACCTTATAATAATCATATTACTATAATTATCATGACCCCAGTTCTCTCTCCGTGAACTGTCGTGACGGCACTTAGTCTCTACAACTAGGTAAGCCTAAAAATGCGAAAGATAAATAAAACTTGCGGAAGAAATAATTAAAAATCAAAACTAACAGAATGAAACATTATTTAAAATACTGCTCGGCATATACAATACAACTCCTCGAAACTAACAACTTTTCCCAAAACCCAGAATCTCATGAAACTATAAGCCTTTGAATATCTACAAGTTTTTAACTCCAGAACATCTAACAAGGAAAAGAAATACAGAAGGCCTAACACTTAAAAGAGAGAATAGAAAGGGACTCCTCAGTCTGCGGACGCGGTAGATATACCTCGAAATCTCTGGAACAGTCGCCTCGCCTCAAGGGTGATAGGACCGAGTCGAAGTACCTGGATCTGCACATGAAAAACATGCGCAGAAAGGGCATAAGTACACCACAGCGGTACTTAGTAAGTGCCAAGCCTAACCTCGGTCGGATAGTGACGAGGAAGGTCAAGGCCCTAGTGAGGTTTAATAAAATATAAAGTTCAACAATGTAGAACAGAACAGTATAAATAAGTACATCACTAAAAGTAACACATGATATAAAGGACAACAACAACTATTACAGAGGCAAAGTAAACACAGAAAGAAATACGGCTAAGCACCAAAATAACAATCGGGGATCTCCCAGGATACCGTCCTGTAGACCCAAACATACATATCCAATGGATCTCCCGGGATACCGTACCGTTGTCCAACTCATAGTGCATGGGGATCTACCGGAATCCCGTTCCGTAATCCCAAATATAAATACCCAGTACTGGGGGAATCTACCAAATGCAATCCCGAAGTTCCACATAACTGTGCAGGGGAATCTATCGAAATCCCACATCCGTAGTCCCAAATGTAAACATACAAGGGGGAGCTACCGGAATCCCATTCCACAGTAACAACAGGAAAATATTTAGAAATATCAAATTTCATATTAAGGCAACAAGTAATTCTAGCCTAGCATGCTGCACAGAATTCAGGTAAAGCAGTTTGAGCAGTTAAAGAAATTAAATCACTTAGACATGCTTTCCTAAGCTAACAACAGGCTTAATAGTGCAACTAATAAAAATAGGAAAGGAAACATACTTAGTAGTTACTTAATGAAAATCAGATTTCAATTAGCACAAGTACGCACTCATCACCTTACGTACAAGGCATTTCAATTATCAATAATACCAAATCCTAAGGGGAAGGTCCCCCACACAAGGTTAGGCAAGCCACTTACCTCGAACCAGCTCAAAATCAACCCAAAACCACATCTTTGCCACGAGTACTCGACTCCAAATTACCCAAATCTATTCAATTAGATTTCATAATGTAAATAACACTTCAAGTAACTGATTATATAAAGAAATTCTAAGCTAATACACGAAATAAGGTAAAATGACCAAAACGCCCATCGGGCTTACATTTCCAGAATTCTCACACTCTCACGAGTTCATTCATACCAAAAGTACCAAAACCGGACCTCAATTGGTTCCTTAAATCATCACTCAAAGGCCTCTAATTACTCAAATCATAACCCCAAAATTACCACTGATTTTCCTTAATTTTTTATGTTTATAATGATAAAAATCACTCCAATAACAAATTTAGGAATCAAAGACCTTACCCCAATGAACTCCTCTGAAAATCTCCCATGAAAATGCTCCCAAAGGCTTCTTCCTGTTTGAAAAGAGATGAAAATAGCTCAAATTCGCGAAGGCAAGAATTTATATGTTTTTGCCCAGCTAATCTACTTCTGTGGTCAAGGGAATGCACCTGCGGCTCCTGGAGCTGGACCAAATTTCCATTTCTGCGGTCCAATAGTCGCTTCTACGGTGCCGCACCTGCGGCCCCACACACGCAGGTGCGGTTATGACAGGTTTAGCAATGAAAAATCTCCCTAAGTCCAAATTCAACTTTCGTCAAGCACCCGAAACTCACCTGAGGCTCCCGAGACCTCAACCAAACATGAAAACCAATCCTAAAACATTATTCAAACTTGTCCCAACCTTCGGAGTGCTAAAAATGACATAAAACACCAATTTAACATCGGATTCAAGCCTAAGAACTTTAAAAACTCACAAATTACGCTCTCCATCAAAAAGTCTATCAAACCTCGTCCGATTGACCTGAAATTTTTCACACACGTCACATTCAACACTACAGAGCTACTCCAACTTCCAAAATTCCATTCCGACCCTCGGTCAAAATCTCATTATCGAATCGGAAACTCCAAAAATTTGACTTTCGGCATTTCAAGCCTAAATTAACTACGGACCTCCAAAACATAATCCGATTATGCCCCTAAGACCGAATTCACTCAACGGAGCTAACGACCGACAAAATTCCATTCCAAGTCCATCTTTACACTACCCCGAATACGGTCAACTTTCCAAAACTTAAGCTCTTATTTAGGGACTAAGTGTCCTAAAACTCTCTGAAACTCAAAACCGAACATCCTGGCAAATCAATAGTAGAAATAAACACGGGAAAAGAAGTCAATAGGGTATCGGGGCATAAATTCTTAAAACGACCGATCGGGTCGTTACATCCTCCCACACTTAAACATTCCTTCGTCCTCGAACGAGCATAGAAACATACCTGAAGTAGTGAAAAGATGAGGGTAACAACTGCGTATATCTTGCTCGGTATCCCAGGTCGCCTCCTCGATCGGCTGACCCCGCTACTGAACCTTCATTGATGCAATGTCCTTTGACCTCAACTTTCGGACCTGCCTGTCCAATATTGCCACTGGGTCCTCAACATAAGATAGATACTTGTCCAACTGGACTGAACTGAAATCCAACACATGCGACGGATCACTGTGATACCTCCGGAGCATCGAAACATGAAATACCGTATGAACTCCTGCCAAGTTGGGAGGTAAGGCGATCTCATAAGCAACCTCCCCAACACGCCTCAATATCTCAAAAGGCCTAATAAACCTTGGACTCAACTTCCCTTTCTTCCCAAATCTCATTATGCCTTTCATAGGCGAAACCTGAAGCAGAACCAGCTCTCCAACCATATAGGAAACATCACAAACCTTTCGGTCCTCGTAACTCTTCTGTCTGGACTGGGCTGTATGGAGTCTATTCTGAATCACCTTAACCTTCTCCAAAGCATCCTGAACCAAGTCTATGCCCAATAATCTAGCCTCACCCGACCCAAACCAACCCACAGGGGATATACACCGCTTACCATATAAAACCTAATATGGCGCCATCTGAATGCTGGACTGATAATTGTTGTTGTATGCAAACTACGCCAATGGAAAGAAATGATCCCACGACCCTCCAAACCCAATCACACATGCACAGAGCATATCCTCAAGAATCTGAACAGTGCGCTCGGACTGTCATCCGTCTGAGGGTGAAATACTGTACTCAACTCTACCCGAGTACCCAATTCATGCTGAACGACCCTCTAGAACCGTGATGTGAATTGAGTACCTCTATCTAAAATAATGGAAACTGGAATACCATGCAGACGAACAATCTCCCGGATATAAATCTCCGCCAACCTCTCCGAAGAATAGGTAGTACACACAGGAATGAAGTGCGCATACTTGGTCAGCCGATCCACAATCACCTAAATAGAATCAAAATTTCTCAAAGTCCGTGGGAGCCCAACTACAAAGTCTATGGTGATCCGCTCCCACTTCCATTCTTGAATCTCTATCTGCCGAAGCAACCCATCTGGCCTCTGGTGCTCATACTTCACCTGCTGACAATAGAGGCACCGAGCTACAAACCCAACTATATCTTTCTTCATCCGCCTCCACCAATAGTGCTGCCTCAAATCCTAGTACATTTTCTTGGCACCTGAATGGATGGAATAACATGAATTGTAGGCCTCCTCTAGAATCAACTTTCAAATCCCATCAACACTGGGTACACAGATACGACCCTGTATCCTTAATACGCCATCATCACCAATGGTCATGTCTCTAGCATCACCGTGTTGAACATTGTCCTTGAGGACAAGCAAATGAGGGTCATCATACTGACGCTCCCTGATACGATCAAATAAGGAAGACCGAGAAACCACACAAGCTAGAACCTGACTAGGCTCCAAAAGATCCAATCTCACAAACTGGCTAGCTAAGGCCTGAACATCCATCGCCATAGGCCTCTTCAATGCTGGTAAATAAGCCAAACTCCCCAAACTCTCTGCCCGGTGACTCAAAGCATCGGCCACCACATTGGCCTTACCAGGGTGATATAAAATAGTGATCATAGTCCTTCAGCAACTCTAACCACCTCATCTGGCACAAATTTGGATCATTTTGCTTGAATATCACCCTACCATCCTGCATCAGAACCACTCCAAGGCCAATCTTCGAGGCATCACAATAGACAGTGTAAGACCCGAACCTATAGGCAATATCAAAAATATGGATGCAGTCAAAGCTGTCTTGAGCTTCTGAAAGCTCGCCTCACACTCTTCCGTCCACAGGAACAGAGCACCCTTCTGAGTCAGTCTGGTCATAGGGGCTGCAATTGATGAAAACCCCTCCACAAAACAATGGTAGTAACCTGCCAAGCCGAGAAAACTGCGGATCTCTGTAGCTGAGAATGGTTTGGTCCAACTCTGCACTGCCTCTACCTTCTTCGGATCCACATGAATACCCCCACTCAATACCACGTGGCCTAAGAATGCCACTGAATCCAAGCAAAAGTCACATTTTGAGAACATTGCATATAACTTCTTTTCCCTCAGAGTCTGGAGCACTGTCCTCAGGTGCTTCTCATGATCTTCCCGACTCCGGGAATACACCATAATGTCATCAATAAAGACAATGACAAATGAGTCAAGATACGGTCGGAACAAACTGTGCATCAAATACATAAAGGCTGCTGGGGCATTGGTCAGCCCAAATGACATAACAAGGAACTCGTAATGACCATACCGAGTCCTGAAAGTAGTCTTCGAGATATCTGGATCCCAAATCTTTAACTGATGGTAACCTGAGCACAAGTCAATCTTAGAAAACACCCGTGCACCCTGAAGCTGGTCAAAAAGATTATAAATACGAGGCAAAGGATAACGGTTCTTCACTGTAACTTTGTTCAACTGGCAATAATCAATACACATACGCATAGAACCATCCTTTTTCTTCACAAACAAGACAGGAGCACCCTAAGGTGATACACTGGGCCGAATAAAACCTTATCCAGCAATTCCTACAATTGATCCTTCAACTCTTTCAACTCAAGAGGAGTCATACAATACTGAAGGATAGAAATGGGATGAGTGCCCGACAATAGAACAATGCCAAAATTAATATTTATTAGGTGGCATGCCCGGAGGATCAGCTGGAAACACATCAGGAAAATCCCGTACTACTGGGACTGAATCAACTAAAGGGGTATCAATACTGACATCTCTCACATAAGATAAATATGCGTCACACCCCTTCTTAACCATACGCTGATCCTTAAGGAAAGAAATAACTCTACTGGGAGTGTGATCTAAAGCACCCCTCCACTCAACTTGCGATATACATAGAATAGCCTGTGTCACGGTTTTGGAGTGACAATCAAGAATAGAATAATGGGGAGACAACCAATCCATGCCCAAGATAATATGAAAATAAACCATGCTGAGAAATAATAAATCGGCTCTGGTCTCAAAACTACTAAGAGCAACTAGACACGACCGATAAACGCAGTCTACAACAAGAGAATCTCCCACAGGAGTAGAAACATAAATATGGGAACTCAAATAATCCCGAGGTACACCCAAATACGGAGCAAAATAAGAATACACATAAGAATAAATGGAGCCTGGATCGAATATAACCGATGCATCTCTGTGACAAACCAGTATAGTACCTGTGATGACAGAATCAGAGGCAACAACCTCGGTACGGGAAGGATGGGCATAGTATTTGGCATGGCCTCCCCCTCTAGGGTAACCTTTACCTTCCCGACCTCCACCTCTAGCTGGCTGAGCAGGTGGGGTAGCAACTTGAGCTGTAACCATAGCCTCAGAACTCTACGGGGCACGCTGTAGCTGAAAAGTCTGTGGAGGTGCACCCCTCCCAAGTCTGAGGCAATCTCTTACCATATGGCATGTGTCACCACACTCGAAATAAGCTTTGGGAGGACGTGGCGGTCATGACTGGCTCGGACCAGGTATGCTGGACTAACCTTTGAAAGCACCCCGCGCAGGAGGCATGCTAGAAACCGGAGGTGCATAATAAGGCTCCTAAGACCTAGGAGGAGCTGGAATAACACTGGATGCTGGAAGAGCTGAATAAACATGGTGACTGATATAACCCCTACCATGACGACCTACAGCTGGGGCACATGCACTAGAATAGTGGCTCGACTCTCGAGACCTCTTGGCCTCCCTCTCCTCTCTCTCCCTAGCATGCATACCCTCAATCCTCCTAGCAATGCTCACCACCTACTGATAAGAAATATCCATCTCCAACTCACGAGCCATGCTAGACCTGATGCTGGGAATAAGACCCTCAATAAACCAGCAAACCCTCTCACGAATAGCAGAAACCAAGGCTGGTGCATGTCTAGAAAAGCTAGTGTATCAAATAGCATACTCTGAGACAGTCATAGCACCCTGGCGCAAATCCTCAAACTCTATGCGCCATGCGTCCCTAAGGCTCTGAGGAACAAACTCTCTCAGGAACAGATCTGAAAACTGGGTCCAAGTCAGCGAAGCAACCTCGTTCGGACTGTCTAACTCATAGGTGCGCTACCACTCATAGGTGGATCCTCAAAGCTGAAAAGTAGTGAAGGAAACCCCGCTCGATCCTAATATACCCATGGTACGGAGAATACGATAGCACTCCTCCAAAAATCCTAAGGCATCATCTCATGCTAACCCACTGAATATAGGAAGATCATACTTCTTGAACCATTCAAGTCTCCGCTGATCATCCTCTGAAGCTGCTGCCTTATCCTCGGGCTGACCTAGGACTGCAGGTTGTACATCAATAATCTCTTGGACCTGATTGACATGCACTCATTGCTCAGGAGTGCGGGCGGCGGGAGTCTGTGCTCCTCACCCGGCCTGAGATGTGGCTACAGCAAGGGAAAGCAACCCTGCCTGAGCCAATATGGTGTATATGCTCATGAACTGTGCCATAGTATCCTGAAGCGCAAGAGTGGTAGTAGTAGGTGTATCAGGTGCTTAGACTCCAGCTAGAACTGTTGATGGTACCTCAGTGGCAGCTCGCACGGGTGTTATGGCTGCACCACGTGCTGGTCCTCGACCTCTAACCTGGCCACGGCCTCTTACAGCTGCAGTAGGGGGCACAGGTGCATGATCATCTCGGGTAGCACATGTCTTCACCATCTATGAGACAATAGAAGACAGAGTTTAGAATTGTGACATCAAAATCTCGCACGGCGAGGAAATCAAATGAAGTGGAATTTTCATAACAGTTATGTAGCCTCTCGTAGATAAGTACAGACGTCTCTGTACCGATCACCGAGACTCTAATAAACCATCTTGTGATTCATGACTCCTTAGAACATAGAGCTCCGATACCAACTTGTCACATCCACAGTTCACCCTCCGTGAACTGTCATGACGGCACCTAGTCTCTACGACTAGGTAAGCCTAAAAATGCGGAAAATGAACAAAACTTGTGGAAGAAATAATTAAAAACCAAAACTAACAGAATGAAACAGTATTTAAAATGTCGCTCAGCATATACAATATAACTCCTCGAAACTAACAACTTTTCCCAAAATCAGGAATCTCATGAAACCACAAGCCTTTGAATATCTACACGTGTCTAACTCCAGAATATCTAACAAGGAAAAGAAATACAGAAGGTCTAATACTTAAAAGAGAGAATAGAAAGGGACTACTCGGTGTGTGGACGCGTCAGATATTCCTCGAAGTCTCTGGAACAGTCGCCTCACCTCAAGGGTGATAGGACTGAGTCGAAGTACCAGGATCTGTATACGAAAAACATGCGCACAAAGGGCATGAGTACACCACAACGATACTAAGTAAGTGCCAAGTCTAACCTCGATTGGGTAGTGACGAGGGAGGTCAGAGCCCTACTGAGGTTTAATAGAATATAAAGTTCAACAATGTAGAACAGAACAATATAAATAAGTACAACAATAAAAGTAACACGGGATATAAAGGACAACAACAACTATTACAAAGGCAAAGTAAACACAGAAAGAAATATGGCTCAGCACCAAAATAACAATCGGGGATCTCCCAGGATACCTTCGTGTAGTCCCAAATATACATATCCAATGGATCTCCCGGGATATCATCCCGTAGTCCAACTCATAGTGCGCTGGGATCTACCAAAATCCCATTCCGTAGTTCCAAATATGAATACCCAGTAATGGGGGAATCTGCCGGGTGCAATCCTGTAGTTCCGTATAACTGTGCAGGGGTATCTACCAGAATCCCACATTCGTAGTCCCAAATGTAAACAGACAAGGGGGAGCTACTGGAATCTCACATTCGTTGTCCCAATGTAAATTACACAGCATCAACAAGAAAATATTTAGAAATGTCAAATTCCAAATTAAGGAAGCAAGTAATTCTAGCCTAGCATGCTGAATAGAATTCAGGTAAAGCAGTTTGAGTAGATAAAGCAATTAAATCACTTAGACATGCTTTCCTAAGCTAACAACAGGCTTAATAGTGCAAGTAATAAAAACAGGAAAGGAAACATACTAGTAATTACTTAATGAAAATCAAATTTTCAACAATTAGCACAGGTACACACTTGTCACCTCACGTACAAGGCATTTCAATTATCAATAATACCAAATCCTAAGGAGAAGGTCCCCCACACAAGGTTAGGCAAGCCTTTTATCTCAAACCAGCTCAAAATCAACCTGAAACCACATCTTTGCCACGAGTACTCGACTCCAAATTACCCAAATCTATTCAATTCAATTTCATAATGTAAATAACACTTCAAGTAACTGATTCTATAAAGAAATTATAGGTTAATGCGCGAAATTAGGTAAAATGATCAAACTATCCCTCGGGACCACGTCTCAAAATCAGGTAAAATGTATATTTCCATTATCCTCACACTCTCACGAGTTCATTCATACAAAAAGTACTTAAATCAGACCTTAATTGGTCCCTCAAATCATCACTTAAAGGCCTCTAATTAGTCAAGCCCTAACCCCCAAATTACCACTGATTTTCCTTAAATTTTCATGTTTATAATGATAAAAATTACTCCAATAATGAGTTTAGGGACCAAAGACCTTACCACAATGAACTCCTCTGAAAATCTCCTTTGAAAATGCTCCCCAAGGCTTCTTCCCATTTGAAAAGAGGTGAAAATAGCTCAAATTCGCGAAGGCAAGAATTTATATGTTTCTACCTAGCTAATTCGCTTCTGCGGTCAAGGGACCGCACCTGCAGTCCCACAGGTGTGTTACCCTTCTCGCACCTGCAGCTCTTGAAGCTGGACAAATTTCTACTTCTGTGGTCCAATAGTCATTTCTGCGGTGCCGCACCTGCAGTTCCACACACGCAAGTGCAGTTATGAGAGGTTCGACAATGAAAAATCTCCCAAAGTCCAAATTCAACTTCCGTCAAGCACCCGAAACTCACCCGAGTCATCAACCAAACATGCCAAAAAAATCCTAAAACATTATTCAAACTTGTTGCAACCTTCATAATGCTCAAAACGACATCAAAACACCAATTTAACATCGATTTAAGCCTAAGAACTTCAAAAACTCACAAATTACGCTTTCGATCAAAAAGTCTATCAAACCACGTCTGAATGACCTGAAATTTTGCAAACACTTCACATTCAACACTACAAATCTACTCCAACTTTTGAAATTCTATTCCGACCCTCGGATCAAAATCTCACTATCGAACCGAAAACTCTAAAAATTCGACTTTTGGCTTTCAAGCCTAAATTAGCAACGGACCTCCACAACATAATCCGATCACACCCCTAATCTCGAAATCACTCAATGGAGCTAACAGAACTGACAAAATTCCATTTCAAAGTTGTCTTCACACTGCCCCGACTACAGTTAACTTTCCAAAACTTAAGCTTTCATTTAGGGACTAAGTGTCCTGAAATTCTCCAAAACTCAAAATCGAACATCCCGGCAAATCAAAATAGCAGAAATAAACATGGAAAAAGTAGTTAATAGGGGATCGGGACATGAATTCTTAAAACGATCGAACGGGTCGTTATAATAATATTTTTCCATAATCGTAATAGGTATGAGATCAATGACCATTCATGCCATAATAATGAAATTGTTTTCTTATTTCATCTCAAACATCCTTCTAGAGGTGAGTGTTATATTCACTAATACTAGCACGTTCATATTCTTCCAAGAATGAATATGTATTCATAAATCACATGTTGTCACATTCACATCATGAATGGATCATAATCATCTATATGTACTTTACAAAATCTCATGTCAAATCGATGACAAACATTACTTTATAAGAGTGACGGATTATTTTTAGAATCCTTATTATTCTCATTATGCCGATTATAATTTCATCTATTTCGTGTCCACATTCATTGATACCTTTACGGTAATAATTCTATTTTCTTTTAGACTTATTATATATTTTTACCATATTTTCTTAAGGGAACAAGAATGAAGCAAATTTAATGAGACGAGTTTTCACTTCTCGTGCTCATAATCATACATGAATTTGATCAAGGTAAGATATAGAAATTTTACCACTTCGGGTGGTTATAATTTATCGAAAACTCTATTAGAGTTATAATCAAAATTTATTAACTTTATTTGTATTTAAAATTAAATTATAGAATTTCAAAAATTTAAAAGAGAAAAATAAGGTAAAATACTTACCTTGAATCTAGAATTTATTTCTGAAAGAAGTTTATGGATAAATTGACAATCATTATGCTCATATTATGTACAAGTTGAGCACCATGCGTGTAAGGTCCCGTGAAATCCCTACTCGAAAACCCAGATCCCGTGGTGCCAAGTTAGGATCATGTGTTAGCAATTCATAAATATACTTCGCGGCGCGGACCTTTTTGGATTGAATAATGCATTAAAAAGTCAAGAATAAGTTTCCAAAAAAATGCAAGAAATACGGTCCAGAATGCGGTTGCATAATCGAAATGCGGACCGCATATCTGCCGCAGAGTGAGGCAGAATGTTGGTTAAAATTGAAGTCAGTTATATGGTCGAAATGCGGTCGCATAATCAAAATGCGGACCGCATAGTTATCGCATATTTTCCTTTGAATTTTGCGAGGATCAGTTTTGTGGTGCACTTTGCGACCGCAGAATATGAATGCGGACCGCATTCTTACCGCAGACTGAGTCAGAATGTTTAGTTTTTGGGGAGCATTTTGCGGTCCATTATACGGACCGCATGTTTACTCTGCAATCACAAATGCGATCGCATATTTGACTCAGGGCTCCAATTTTCTAATTTTTAACCCGAGCTCCCTATCGATATATTCGATATTATAGCTCATTTTGAGCACATCTTCTGAGGCTTTTAAAGAGAGAGAGGGTCTTAGAGGTGGAAAGTGTCTCCCATCAAATTCTCCTTGAGCCTTGCTAAAACATTAAAGAAAATCAAGTGAAGACACCAAAATTTTCATTCCCAAGAGGTAAGATTCATAACCTCAGCTCTTATTTCAACACTTAGATATATGGGGCCAGTAGAGAAGTAATTCAAGAGTATAAGAATGATATTCTCTACATGCATGTCAAACCGTAGGATATTGGAAGGTAGAAAATTAAAAAGAAGGCAATTGGGGGTATAAAATGGTAGAAATTTCTCACAAAAAGGGGCTAAGATCGCAATGCACCTTTAGTGTTTGATGATATGCTCGAACCAAGCTAGAACTTCAGTTTCGTCTCTAATTCTCGATTTAATTTGTAATTCTTACTCAATAGATCTAAGTGCTAAGAGTTTCGGAAAATTGTAAAAGAGTAAGGAAAAGCTTTATTGAGGTATGTATGGCTAAAACCCCTTTTTTATTAGAAATTGAGATCCGTTGTCATTTACGAAAGTATGGTAAGAGTTGAATTGGCTAGTGTATTGATTGTTACTATGCATTAATTGATTTGCATATATCTATACATATTCGGGAAGGATGTGCCTCAATGTGAATAATGTACCAATCTTAGTAATTAGAGAAGGATGAAAAGTACAGTTATGTGTTGAATTACTTGGGCTATAAGCCGACATTGAAACAAAAAACTATTCATGCTAGCTATGTGCTCACTTACTGTGATTTGCAACTTGAATTATCCTTGATCACAACTTGTAAAATGAATATTGAAAAGGAAAACGATGTGACGATGGTGTCCATGAGTGCCCCAGGAATTGTTATGATATGTGTAGGATAAGGATTTGAAGGTGTTGACTAATGAGAATGGAGTAATGCCTCCAATGAGGTGACCTAGCCGATCGGGTCATGATCGGACACCATGCCGCACACATGGTGGTAATGTGCTCATATTGAAATCCGGATAAGGGAAATTAAATATTGATTGAAAGTAATGCCTCCAATGAGGTGACCTAGCCGGTCAGGTCGTGACCGGACTCCGCTCGAGATG
>MU734864.1:8997-48250 GCA_026770625.1 Nicotiana glauca
AAGTTTATGGTAGAAATAACATGTAAATTGGTGGAAATTCATCAAAAATGGGATAAGTTAGGGCTTGAGAAATTATAAGTTAAAAATGGAATTTGGAGGGTCAAATGGACTCCGATTTTGGTAAATTTGATATGTATAGACTTGTGGCGAGACGAGGAATCCGGCAATGTGAGTTTTGTAATTTTTCGAGAAGTGGGCCCGGGGCTCGATTTTGCTAGTTTCGAGATTTTTGCTATATTTTGATTGTTTTTGATTGGGTATTGTTCCCTTGGCATAGTGTGATGTATTCGCTCTGATTTTGGTTAAATTCGATGTGCGAGGAGGCTGAATTGAGGGGCAAAGGCGTTGCGAGCTTGAGATTTTGCCGGTTCGAGGTGAGTAATACTTGTAAATGATATCTTGGGGGTTTGAAACCCTGGATTTGCACATCATAGTGCTGTATTGAGGTGACTTGCTCGCCGGATAGCAAGCGTGGGGTGGAGCACCATTGGGGATTGTGACTTGGTCCGTACCGATTGATGAAATTACTACGTTTTTGACTGAAACTACTTGTTATCATCATGATTGGCTTCGTGCCGAATATTTGAATCCTTCAGGGATTGATATCACTGATTTTGCATTACTTTGCATATTATTTGATCTCGGTCCAGGTTTTAATACTATTTTGCAAATTCAACCATCTTTTTCATGATTTGAAAACTTAAATGATATTTTACCGACGTTTTAAGCTGAGAACTGCTATTTTATTATTGCCCAAGGGGCTTATGTGCATTTCTGGACTGAGCATGGATCGGGCTGAGCGCCGCAGCAGTGTTATAGTGAATTCTGGATATATGGATGGTTCGGGCTGCACGCCGCAGCGGTGTGATATTGATATTGTGCTTGGGCTGTCGGAGCTCCTCCGTAGTCTGAACCCCTACAGTAAGCGCGGGTACCCAAATGGATCGGGTTGCGCGCTGCAGTGGTCATATGCATTGCATTGCATTCATGCATTGGTTCCTGTTTGTACTACATGTCATGACATTCAGCACTCTCATTTTATTGGCATCCATGCTACGTCTTGCACTGTTTACTAGGCACCCTGATGTTATTTTGTTAGTGGAGTGTTGTGCCCGATAGGTTGACTTATGTGCTAGTTTGCACCATCTGCCTTCGGATTCATTTGCTTAACTGTTGGAAAGAATATTTTCAAAGGAAGTTTTAACTGAGCCCAGATATTTTCGAAAGGATTTCACGGTTTTACTGTTTTCTCAAAGATTTGCACTGCCCTATATAGAATGATGGAGTGCTTTACGTGTTTTCTTACCGCTCAGTTATTATTTACTTTTATTACTCATTGAGTTGGAGTACTCACTTTACTCCCTGTAGCTCGCGTGCAGTTGCAGGTATTGTTCACCGGAAGCAGGTTAATAGCTGATTGAAGGTATTACTACTGCAGTTGAGCAAGGTGACCGCCAGCGTTCGTGGCACTGGACTTCGTCTTTTGATTCTAAATCTTATTTTGTATATTATTGGCCCTGTAGTTGTGTTCAAATTTTCTTTAGATGCTCGTAACTTGTGACACTCCGGTCGGGCTGTGTTGGGTTGTAGATATCGATTATTATTATCATTAAGTTGTATTTATCTATTCATTTATGTTTGATAATTTTGAAAGAGGCGCCGTTGTTCTGTTGGCTGGCCTTGTCTTCACGAGAGGCGCCACCACGACCGGATTTGGATATTGGGTCGTGACATTTTACTTGCTTCAACCTCCTTCCCCTTGATAGATGAAGCTGGAGAAATATATTTTTCCTGTTTTCCGCAATGGGAAGTCTTGTTTCCTTCAATGATTTCTCGACTTGGGTTTGTTTGTATTGTCATGTCGATATTTTGTTCTCTTCTCCAATGCCAAATTTTTGGCTATACCTGCATCCAATTCCCCTTAAGTGATTTACAAGGAGAAAGAGGGCCCATTGAAATTGAGAATTTTAGTGGGTATACCTCTAGTAATCAACTTGCTGGGTGCATTCTCAGACATCGTGAGAATATGCTTGGATACTGTTGATTAGAGAAAATTTGGTAAGTAGAGATGTTGTGAATAAGCAAAAACAGCGAAAATCAAAAAAATTAAATACTTACTACACTAAATATAGAAACAAATGAGTATAATCTAGAGGAGACTAGGTTTTACGCCGAGATTGGGGGAAGGAGGAAGCAACGGCGTGGGTGAGGAGGTTTCCCTAATTTTGAGCGTGATTTTACACATTTATTTAGAAGTTGTATGAAAACCGGTAAGTATGAGAGAGAAAAATCGGAGAATGGAGAGAGAAAAATAAAACATAGCGTATTGTGACTTAAATGTAGGATATAATCAAAATTAGAAAATTTGCTATAACCCATAAAAGATATCTATAGGAGGTAATTTATTTAAATGATATTTATTTTAAATAAATAGGGGGTTAACCTTTGCTATAATAGATAACAATTCCTTTCTAAATCGAATTCAATCATGCAAGAATAAAACACCAATTATTTGATGTTACAATTATTTTATTTCAAATACGGTATAATCCTGCGGTTAGAAAAATAGAAGAATTTACCAACCTGGATGCCAGAAAAAGCGAGTGATGACAAATTTAGCAGAAGATGTTATTTTCAAAAGAGCAATCATAAAAAAGAAATGGTAGTCTGAAAATGATAGCTAACAAATTTTATTCTTAAATTGATTATTGCTTCCTTGTTAAAAATATATATGAAATTAAAATTTCTTCACATGCATGATCCTCTCGTTTTCCAACTTTATACCTGTAAATAATACTAATGGCACGCTCTTGTAATAGGAATAAAACAATCAATCAGAACGAAGAAAAATATAAAAATAGCCTCTTATTGTTTATTCATCTGGTGTTTGAAATTTACAGGTATGATGCCCGTTTGGATTGACCGGAAAAAGTAGATTTTAAGCACAAGTGCTTAAAATCATTTTTAAGTGCTTGAGCCGGTTTTACAAATAAGCAGTTACGTGTTTGAATAGAAGTGCTTAACCTGAAAAAAAGCTATTGAAATATTTGATAAACAAGTGCTGGTAAGCATTTTTTTCTGTTAAAATGACCAAGATGCCCTTAAAGTTGTCAACATTAAAAATAAGCTTATTGATGCATTTTTTATTTTAAATTAAGTCAAATGCAAATTAATTTGTGTATTAATTCGGTTTAAGTTATAATACTGATTAGATAAGATTATTTTAATTAATATGAAGTACTTATTAGTAAGTGTGACGACCCAAAAAGTCATCACCTGCTTTTAATTGAATTTTATATCTCTGAGGCCTTGAAAACCTCATTTATAATCACCTCGATTTGCGTGGCAGTCCGGGCGCGTAGCCGAAAAGCTTAAATATGAAAATCTGTAAAAAATGCTCAGTTTTGATTATAAAATAAGTAAATTTGACTTCGATCAATATTTTGGGTAAACGGACCCGGACCCGTGATCCGACGGTCTCGAAGGGTCCGTAGAAAAATATGAGACTTGGGCGTATACCCGGAATCGAATTTCGAGGTCCTAAGCCCGAGAAATAAATTTTTAAGTGAAATTATTTTCTTAAATTGTTTAAGAAAATATGAAATGAATCTGATTAGAAAGCGATGGTATTGGGCCCGTATTTTGGTTCCGGCGCCCGGAACAGGTCTTATATATGGTTTAAGTCATTCCTGTAAAATTTGGTTAAAAACAGACGTCGTTTGACGTGATTCGGACTTGAATTGCTAAATTTGATACTTGATGAAGTTTGAGAAAAAGTTATTGATTTTTGAGGTTTGGTTCATTGTTTTTGAGGTTATTTTGGCGATTGGATAGCACAGATAAGTTTGTATAATGTTGTTGAGTTAGTACGTGTGTTTGGATAGGAGCCCCGAGGGCTCGGGTGTGTTTCAGATGTGTTTTGAAAAGTTTTGAGTTTAAGAAAAGTTGCTGATTTTCTGCAGTCAGTGCCCAGGGATTTTACCCTTCATGTTCGCGTGGTACCCCTCGCGAACGTGTAAGGCAAAGATCCCAGGTGCCCAGTTCTTCTTCGCGAACGCGAAGCCACAGTCGCGAACGCAGAGCCTTGGGGGATTGCTCATCGCGAACGCGAACTGTGTGACGTGAACACGAAAGGTAAGTGGGGGAAGGGTCACCATTTGTACATCGCGAACGCGACCTTTGGTCCGCAAACGCGAGGGATCGAGAAGCTAAAGCTTCGCGAATATGAGCCCGTCTACGCGAACGCGAAGGCTTAACCAGCCTGACCCATCACGAACGCGAGTAGTCTGTCGCGATCGCGAAGAGTAAATTCGCCCAGTTAAATTTTAAATTTCCAGAACAGTAGCCTTACGGGATTTTATCAAAATTTCATAACTACTTTTTTCTCCAAATCTCCTACACGATTTTTGAAGCACTTCATCACCAAAGCTTCTTGGGTAAGTAATATTTAACTTGTTTTCTTCTTTTTTCATTAACACTCACTAGATTTCTAGGCCTAAAACATGTAATTAGGAGTAGAAGATTAGGGATTTGGGTAGAACTAGGACTTTTTGATTAATGGTGATTTAGACCTCGTTTTGGGGTCGAATTCTGGAAATAATTATATATTTGGGCTCGTAAGTGAATGGGGGATTTGATTTTGGTCCGAACCTCGTGTTTTGACCAAGCGGACCCGGGGTCGATTTTTGGGTTTTTTGGAAGAATGATTGGAAAGCTATAATTAGGCATTGGATTCGAATTGTTTAGCATTATTTGATATTATGAAGTCATTTATGTATATATACAATTGATTTAGAGCCGAATTTGAAAGGAAAGGCGGTTTTTTTGGATTGAGCTGGCCGTGGAAGTTTGAGGTAAGTGATCGGTCTAATCTTAGCTTGAGAGTTTAGGAGTTGAGTCATATTTGCTACTTGTTTCTTGTCGAGTACGACGTATATGCATGGTGACGAGTATCTATACGTTGGTGTCAAGCATGACCGTAAGTCTTAAATTGATACTTGTTGTATTCTTGAATGATACTATGGTAGCAATAGTGAGTAAATCCGTGGTATTGCGCAAAGACTTAGTTTATTTTCGTGAAAGTTACTTATGAGTTAGAAATGGTGATAACTGAGATGATTAGGAGTTGAGTTGAGATTGGTGATAGCTAATTCTCCCTTGCCGGGACGTATATACTTGTACTGTTGAGTTCCTTTGTCGGGATATTATAATTTATGGTTAATCCCTTGCCAGGACTATTGTCATGATCAATGCAAGCTGTATATTTCGAGCGGGTTGTGTGCCGCAACATATATATATATATATATATATATATATATATATATATATATATATATATATATATATATATTGGATCGGATTGCACACAACAACAGTGTTAATTGATAAGGGATCGGGTTGCGCGCTGCAACACTAGTGTTATCGTATTGTGTAGATATTGTACTGTTCTTTCATATATCTATTTGGTTTCTGTTAGTTTGATATTGTTCCCCGAAGCATGTACCCCATACCTTTTAAACTGCCTATTACCTATTTATTCTTCCGTCATATATTATATAAATGCACAGATTTATCTAGAGTCTGGTTCTAGCCTCGTCACTACCTCGCCGGGGTTAGGCCAAACACTTACCAGCACATGGGGTCGGTTGTGCTGATACTACAATTTGCACTGTGTGCAGATCCCGGAGTAGCTTTCACAGTGCGCAGCAGTAGCTCGGGAACTAACCTTCAGTCCACCGAGATTCCGTGGTAGTCCTGCAAGCGTCCGCTGGCCCGACATCTCTTATATCTCTCTTTATGATTTTGTTATCACTTGTACCGAGACAGACGAAGTATCTTTCTTTCAGACATTTGTATGTAGTGATCTTAGACAGTCCGTAAATGTTGTGACACCAGTTTCTGGGTAGAGACATATGTGAATTTCTGTATTGCTTAGTTTATTTCATTTAAGTCTTCCGCTTTAATCTAATTGTCCGCTGTTTTAATTAATCACGTATCACTAGTAATATGATTTATAAAAAGGATTAAAATAAAAGAGTTAATGATTTCTAAGTTCGTGGGTTGCCTAGCTTCTACGAGTAGGCGCCAACACGACTCCCGAGGGTGAGAAATCCGGATTGTGACAGTAAGACATTGTTTAATAACCGCAATTAAAAAATGTACTTAATTATAAAAACATTTCATATAAATAAATTGACGTAAAATAGTTTTCAAAATTCAAGAACCACGTAAAAGTTACTTTCTTGTTATCTGCTTTCATATGTGATTATTCAAATGAATCAAAAGTGGAATCAGAAGGAATTATAAGCTCTTGAATTTGAGTAACAAGTCTTGCCAAAATACTCCTGAAGTTATGATACCTGATATGAAGAAATGGGAAGAAAACGAAACGGGTTAGAGGTTTTAGGAAGAGAGGGTACATTGGAAATTATAGTGGTATGTAAGGGATAATAGGGTAAATTACTTGGTCAAACTCAAGTAGTTTTTAAGCCCAAAAAAATAAGTTGGGATAGACCAACTTATTGCTTTTGATTTATTTTTATTTATTGTGACTTAAAAGCTCTTGACTTTTAGTATTTTCCAAACACCCAAATAAGCCAAAAAATATTTTTAAGTTGATTTGATTACCTTTTAAGCCAATCCAAACACCCTCTAGTTTAAATTCGCATCAAATAAGATATATTAGAGAAGAAAATATTTCCTAGTAAGAGTTTAATTTTTCAATTACAGAACTCGAATCCCAAAGCGGACTAAGATTTTAGATATGCTTAAAACCACTAGATTCTTAAAGCACCCATGTGTAAAAAATTAGTCTTTTATGTTGGAATTTAAACTTACGTTAATTGGTTATAGCCTGAAAGGATAGTGACGTGACCCAAGTGATGGATAAACAAAAGGCCTAATATTCAATATTATGTGTGTGGATAAGTGAGGTCCAATAACTATTGTCCTGTGATGGGTAGACATTCTTTATAAATAGAGGCCAACCCCCATTTTCCTAGCTATTAGAAAACCCAAGCGTATTCTGCCTCTTGAATACGTGGTAACGGTAGACATCCCATCACTCAAGTTCTCCGGGCTATGAGAGCGCGTAGCTAGTGGATTGTGAAAGTTGGTCTCAGGTTTAATAGCCGTTTGCTGTCCCTGCTGAATCCATGGAGCTTAACGGTACGCTTTCTTAGACTTTAACTTTAGATTGATTGTGTAATTATGTCTTAATCTCTGCTATGGCTACGAATTAATAATCTAACATTTTCTTTCATTTTGTGTGCTGTTATATACTCTTGTATATCATTCCTCGAATCCGAAATAGGTGTTTAAGATTTTGACATTCTCATTAAGACATTATTTAACTTATTAATTATAAGAATTATTTGACTAATTTACTCATTATATTATCTCTAATATTAATTAATATCTTATTGGGGTATCAAGTTACTAAGTCATACCATGAAAGTTTGGGAGAGGTTGGTAGAAGTGAGGGTGAGGAGAACAATGTCTATATCGGACAACCAGTTCGGGTTCTTGCCGGGGCGTTCAAACACGGAAGCTATCTACCTTATTAGAAGGTTGGTGGAACAATACAGGGATAGGAAGAAGGATCTGCACATAGTATTTATTGACTTAGAGAAAGCGCATGACAAGGTCCCTAGGGAGGTTCTCTAAAGATGCCCGGAGGCAAAAGGTGTGCCAGTAATTTTCATTAGAGCAATCAAGGACATGTACGACGGAGCCAAGACTCGAGTTAGGACAGTGGGAGGCGACTCGAAGCATTTTTTGGTCGTTATGGGGTTACATCAAGAATCTGCATTCATCCCATTCTTATTTGCCCTGGTGATGGACGCACAGACGCGAAATATTCAAGGAGAGGTGTCATGATGTATGTTATTCATTGATGACATAGTTCTAATTGATGAGATGCGAGGCGGTGTTAACGAGAGGCCAGAGGTTTGGAGATAGGCCCTTGAGTCTAAGGGTTTCAAGTTGAGCAGGACTAAGACAGAATACTTAGAGTACAATTTCAGCGCGAGTCGAGGGAATCAGGCATGGACGTGATCACATGTCATCCCTAAGAGAACCAGTTTCAAGTACGTTGGGTCGGTTATCCAGGAAGACAAGGAGATCGGATAGGACATCACGCACCATATAGAGGTGGGATGGATGAAATGGAGGTTAGAATCTGGAGTCCTGTATGACAAAAAATAACATCGATACTCAAAGGTAAGTTTTATAGAGCGATGGTTAGACCGATCATGTTGTATATGGGTTAGAGTGTTGGCCGGTTAATAAATCACGTATACAGAAGATGAAAGTAGTAGAAATGAGGATGTTGAGGTGGATGTGCAGGCACACTAGGATGGATAAGATTAGGAATGAAGATATTCGGGAAAATATGGGAATGGCTCCTATAGAAGACAAGATGCGTGAAGTAAGGATCAGATGGTTCAGGCATGTGCGGAGGAGAAGCCCTGATCCCTTGGTAAGAAGGTGTGAGCAAGGCTTTTACGGGTACGAGAATAAGTAAAGGGCGGTCTAAGAAGTATTGGGGAGAGGTGATCAGGCATGATATAGCGTAACTTCAGATTTTCGAGGACATGGCCCTTGATAGGAAGGTGTGGAGTCGAGCATTAGGGTTATAAGTTAGGAGGCAGTTGAGCATTTTTTTACTTCTTACCAGGTGTGAGGCTAGTATTATAGGGTTTGTCTTAGACTGCCAACAGTTTATGTTGTGTTCACACTGTTCTTTCATTTCTTATAGCACCAGGTCTTATTTACTGATTAATTTTATTGTATTTCACTATTTTCTGGTTCTTATGATGTTGTTATTATTTCTATCTGTTAATAGTACGGATATATTTTCTCTTTTCCTTTTTTTCATTTGTCAAAAACGTCTCTATTTCATCAGGGTAGGGGTAAGGTGTGCGTACACACTACCCTCCCAGACCCCGTACCTATGGAATTTTACCGGGTTATTCTTGTAATTATATTAATCTTGTAAAAGAATACTTATTGGATTGTTACACAAATAGACGACCAGATTCAATATTTATTTTTTCTTGTGATATACATAGATTATACATTAATTATACACAATTATCATATATTATACATTGCATGCTATTTTTCGAGCCCATTTTGGATTTGCTTTAAAAGGTGACTTTTCAACAAAAATAGTTTTTAAACCAAAAGGCAATAAGTTGGGGTTGTCCAACTTATTATTTTTCGCTTCTTTTAAGCAGTTTTTAACTTATATTACACACTTTTTAACTTTGCCAAACATCGAAAAAAGCTAAAAAACAACTTGAAAATTGATTTGACCGAATTAAAAGCTAATCCAAACACGCTCTTAGTTTAACCGATTAGGTGTGTGGCTATTTGGGTTAATTTTTATATTTTGAGCCGAGGGTCTTTCGGAAACAGCCTCTCTGCCCCCTTGGGGTAGGGGTAAGGTCTGCGTACACACTACCCTCCCCAGACCCCACTTGTGGGATTTTACTGGGTTGTTGTTGTTGTTGTTGTTGTTGTTTTATATTTTGAACTGGATTGATTTAATTAAATTAACACTTACGTTAAACCGGAAAGACTAACAAGAATTATAATGATATATAAAACGAAGGGTGCGTTTGGTACGAAGAAAAATATTTTTCAAAAAATATTTTTTAATTTTTTCATGTTTGGTTGGCTTAAATGTTTTGGAAAATAGTTTCTTCATGAACTTATTTTCCTCCAATTGGAGGAAAATATTTTTCCTATCAAGAGAATGGAAAACATTTTCCAAAACTCTTTTTCAACCTTCCCACCCTATTACCCATCCCCACCTAGCCACCCAACCCCCATCCCACCCTACCCACCCCAACCCCCTCCACCCTATCCTAAATAAAAATATTATTAATAGTACTTTTTTACATGTTATAGATAAATTTTTATTTTTTATTTCAATAAATGAGTATTTTTCTTTTTATGATATAAAAAAGTAATTTTTATTTTTTTTTAACAAAAATATATTTTCTTTTTATGATGTAGAAAAAATATTTTCTTTTATTGCAACAAAATGAGTATTTTTTTTCATGATGTAGAAGAAGTATTTTTGTTTATTTTAATAAAATGATTACTTTATTTTCATGTTGTAAAAAAAAAATACTTTCTTTTTCAACCAAAAAAAAGAGTATTTTCTTTATAATTATGGATCATAAATCTCAGCGTTGTTTTACGTAAAAAAGTAAAGCGGCACATTAGTTCCTTTGAGTTTGTGTGAATTTTCAGAAGAAGAATTAAATTGTTGAAGAAAATAGAGTCCTGAAAAGTTGGGTAATTTTGGGAGGGGAGAGCAAGGAAACATGGGGATTTGGGAAAAAGGGGTGAGGAGAGTAACATAAAAACTATTTTGTACGCTCTAACCAAATACTAGAAAATATTTTTGAAAAAAGTTTTTCACTCACCAATCAAACAAGGAAAAATAAGTGAAAAAAGCACTTATTTGTCATGAAAATATTCTTTAAGAAAGCATTTTTCGTGAAAAATATTTTCCTTCGTACCAAACACACCCAAATAAGGGTTCTTATCGGGCGGATAATTATGCTTAACGATTTGGCTTAACAGTTATCGAATTATAATGTAGTAATCCGCTAGCCATCCAATAAGACAACGGACGGATTGATATCGAATGAACAATTATCGGGCAATTATCCGGCGGCTTAAAGGCTAAACCAAATAAAATTTTTTTGAACAATCATTCAATCAATACAAAATGATTTCAAATCAATACCAACCTTTTGATATCATCAAAGATCTAACCAAATGGTATTTTTTAATTGAAGAGTCTTCAAGATTACTCATACTGTCATATATTCATACAAATTTTTTAATACCATCAAGACTACTCATACAAACATATACATATTAATCATCGAGATCTAATTTTTTAATTTCTTAGTTCTCAGTTCTCAGTGACTAACGACTTCTCTGCATCTGGTGGCTGCAGATGATTGAGAATTAGAAAATAAAAATTAGGGATTTAGCAATTTAGGGTTTCAATAGTACTTTATATACATAAGGGTAAAAGTATAAATATAAAAATTTTTAACGGATTAACAGTTTATCCGATAAAAAAATTAAGTAATCCGCCTACAAATCATTAAATTATTGATTATAAAATTTCAATCCAATAGGTTCGATTACCAATTTCGCTTCCGTTTTGAACAGCCCTACACCCGAAGAAGATGAGACGTACAGAAAATCACAGCGGGAACCCCACACGCTGAGTCTACTGTAGCACACATGACTTAGAAGAGTATCACACAAAAAACAGATTCACGGACTGCACCTTGGGAATTGCAAAATGAACGGAACTGGTCCCCATATTTTTTGAACCAGACATAAGTGGGTCCAAAAAAGATTAATTATTTTGTAATCATTTTATTCCTCCATCTCTGAAGATTATCAAAAGAAGAAACAAGTAATGGAAAGGTCTCAAACTTTTCTACTTTCACGTTCTCAGTTTCAATACCAATAAGAAATTTAAGTGTTATTTCTTCGCAGATTTGTCAAAAGTTATTTCACAATCCCATCAATTTACATCCTTTTCATCTGTTTCAGACTTTCTGCAGATTTTCTTTATTATTATTACTACTATCTAAAAACTTCACGTACTCTATTCTCCTTTCTTAAGTTGCACACTTAAATATTGCGGGAGTCTTATAATCCTCGATTTATATTCAAAGTGGTATAAATATAAAGGTGGATACAAGTTTTAAATTTTATGGATTTAATATTTAAGAACTTTTGCATTGAACTCATTATATTTTTAAGGTCACGGCCTTGCGGTTTCATATCTTTTTTTTTAAATATAATGAATTTTTATATATAAATTATACTCCGTCGAAAATAATAGGTTCAATTGAATCCGTCGTTTTAACACTACATCCGCACTGTATAAATTTCATTTCCTTCATCAGAAAAAAAGGAGAAAGGTCAAAACTAGATACAGTTTTATTTTTAAACAAAAAAATTAAATAGACAAAATGTTACATTGAGGCATCTGGTGGCAGTAACGAATCAATCTCCCAATCACACTTTAATTTAGCTGCTGTGTTCTATGCTCTTAAAATACTATTATAACATTAGTATTGGTAATTGGAATTTAGTTCGATAAACTACAAATGGCACACAGCTCTACACATTCTGGTTACAAGCAGCATACAGCCAATAACATATACATATACAATGTGGCAATTAGCAAAATACTGTATGTACTACTAGTTCGAGCTTAGGTCTATATAATAGTGTAAAAAATACTTATAAAATCAAATCATTTACTATAAGGTAACTATAGGTAATTTGTAATAAAGAATTACTGTAATTAGTAATTTGATAAAAATAATACTTAATCTATTATAATAGTTAAGTTTACTACATTGATAATGTACTCTTTCCGTCCCAATTTATATGGCAAAGTTCGAATTTTGATAGTCAAACAAATGTTTCTCTGACTACGATTTTTTTTATTTGTCTTTTAGATATTTTAAATTATTAATTATTGTGACTTATAGTACTTTTTACTTAGTTTTCAAATATATAAATTTTATTTTCAAAAACTTATAGATCCTATGTCCGAAATCATGGTCAAAAATAAGAAGTTTGACTCTCGAAATTTGAGTTCCGCCACATAAATTGGGACATAAGAGTAACAATTTTACAATGTCAATATAAATAGTACTCCCTCCGTTTCAATTTATGTGAATGCATTTGTGGTGTAAAATGAGGCACATATATTTTGTGTGGCTATAAATCATTGCATAAAGGTAAAATGTTTCCAAAATAAGAAAAATGATAATTCTTTTTGGTACAGACTAAAAAAGAAATAAGTTCACATAAATTGAAACGGATGGTATAATATAAAATTTTTATACTTCGATAGAGAAGGTGGGGAATATAGGTGGGCCAGCTGCTAAGTCTATGGCTGACCGACTTCGAAACATAAAGAGGTAGAGATAAAGTTGAAAGGACGTAGAAGAGGAAGCTGGAAATTGAGAGAGAGTGTTTGTTTAGAATAAGAGAGGAAATATTCTCCTTAGCTTTGAAGCTCTTATTTTGGTGTTTTCTTTTGAAATCAAACAAACTTTGCTAACCTCTAGCTCCCAAAGTTGAAGTGATTATTGTATTTTTCTTCATGTTTTAAGATTTAAACTTTGTGTCTTACTGTTTGTGCTCTTGTTTGCTGCATACTTAGTTTGTTCTTTTGAAAAAAACCAAGATTTTCTTATCTCTTTGTCTTTGGAAAAAAAAACCAAGTGTTTTCTTTAGCTTTGTTTTCTAGCTACCTGAACCAAACCCCATTAACAATATGATGTCTGGAGATGTTTTTTCATTTCCTTCTTCTGTTAAAGCAGTACTACCTCAACATGAACTTCAAACAAACCCTAACCCTAGACCTAATCCTTCTTCTTCCAAGAAAAGAAGAAATCTTCCTGGAACACCAGGTATTACTTCATTTCCTATACTTTTACTTGAACCAGAGGCCAATCCAAGATTTAAATTTAATGAGTTCAACTTTTAACATTTTCAGCATTAAACTTATTGTAGATTCAGTTCTAAGATTTGTTGAGATTTTAGTAAGTTTTTTTTTACATATATATCTACACTTCATATCGAAAGTTTTTGGTTCAAATGAACCTGTAGTCGATAAGCTACGTCTGCTCCTGACTTGAACCACACAATTTTTTAGTTAGACCATAGATATATATTTTAAAATCTTGAAAATAATTAGCATTAGATATTATACTCTGAATCCATATTCTCTAAGAACTCCGATCTTAAACGAGTAAAAGCTTAAATATTGGATCTGCCGCTGCTTGCATGTACATATAGAACTGCTTTTTCAGATTTTATGCTTTGGTTTTATAGAGTTTTTATTTTTTAACAGATCCAGATGCTGAAGTTATTGCTCTTTCACCAAAGTCACTGATGGCTACAAACAGATTTTTATGTGAAATCTGCAACAAAGGTTTTCAAAGGGACCAAAATTTGCAACTTCATAGAAGAGGACACAATCTTCCATGGAAGCTAAAACAAAGAAATAAAGACGAAATAGTGAAGAAGAAAGTGTATATATGTCCAGAAAAGACTTGTATTCACCATGATGCATCACGTGCACTTGGAGATCTCACTGGAATAAAGAAACATTTTAGCAGAAAACATGGAGAAAAGAAATGGAAGTGTGAGAAATGTTCAAAGAAGTATGCAGTTCAATCAGATTGGAAAGCTCATAGTAAAACTTGTGGAACTAGAGAGTACAAATGTGACTGCGGCACACTCTTTTCCAGGTATTTAATTTATGTAACATGTTTTTTGTTGGGGAATATTTGTTCCAAGTAAAATAAATGCTCATCTATATTAATGGAAGTAAAATAAATGCAAAATTCTTCATTATTTTTTGCATGTAATGGATGGCTATTGGTATTTGCAGATACTGAGTTTCAGTAGTTCAAATACTGGTCAAGATTTTCAAAACAAGAATAGTTTAAGCTAAAAAGTTGATGAACATGCATATAACTTCATAAAAAAAAAAAAGAAATACTGGTGAGGATCATTTCAAGTGAAATACTGATTTTTGATCGATCACAAAAATTTCATATCTTTTTTTTTTTTGGGGTGAAATTCATATCCAAACACAAGTTCAAAATCCAAATTCTCTTTTAATTTTCGGACTTCAAGCTTATTGTTTTTAAATTCTTATTGCAGAAAAGATAGTTTTATCACACACAGAGCTTTCTGTGACGCTTTAGCTGAGGAGAGTTCAAGAATCACTTCAGTTGGGGCTAACAATTTGAACATTAATGACGCCCTTTTGAACCAGCAATCCAATTTGCATGGAATTTCCCAAATTGGAACATTTTATAGACCAGAATTTGGTAATATGGCAACTGGGAATTCTCTTAATCAGCAGCAGCAGAAACCAAGATTATCACTTTGGTTAGATCAAGCTAATAATAATCCTCTTCAGATCATGTCTCCAAATTCAAATATTTTCGAGTCAACCACCACAAGTGGGTTTGTAGATATGATGCAAATGCCTTCTTCAAATGTCTTTGGATCATCTTCAACAGCTGCAAACTTTTCACTGTCTTCATCACAAGGCACTTCAATGGCTGAAACCTTAACTTCTTTGTATTCTGATAGTACTGAAAATAACCATTTAGCCAATTCTTCAACGCCAATGTCAGCCACTGCACTTCTACAGAAAGCTGCTCAAATGGGTTCTACAAAAAGCAACCAAAGTATTTTCTTTAGCAACAGCACTTTCAACTTAATGAGTTCTTCTTCTTCTTCTCCATCAAATACACCAACCTTTAGCAGTTTGCATAGTAGTCATGAAACAACAGATCAAAAATTCCCTAAAATATCCGAAGATTACACAGTATCCTTGGCAGAGGGAAATGGTGGACTCATAGGGTGTACAAATTTTAGTTCGTCGGCAAATACTAAGGCAATACATCTGGATCAAGCAATTATGCAAACAGTTGGCATGCAAACTCCAGCAGCTTCGATGAACTTGCAGCAGGGAATGAATAATTGTTTAACGAGAGATTTCTTAGGCATTAGAAATGAACCATTTTTATCACAAGAGATGGCTAAGTTTGCTTCGTTTAGTTCAGCTATGGGGTTGAGCCATTACAGTAACAGTCACTAGCAATGGCAGTCTTTTTCAGTTTTCACTTCTTTTTCAGAAAACAATAATGTAAAATGCCACCTTATAATTATCTTCGAGCTGGCCGGCCTCATTCTATTGGCTATATTTCCTTTCATTTTCACAAAAATTTGGATGCATTACTTTCCCTTTGAAAAGAAAAAACAAAACGCCCTATTTATTTGTATTTGCAAACCTAACAAGAGATTATGGTATATATGGATTCATTATCAGACCTTTTCAGAGAACTTACATATTTACGTTGTTAATATAGCTTAGATGGTTTTAAAGAGTTTTTATTTTATTTTTCAAATTATCAGCCGATATAATTGTACTTTAAATAATGTTATACTAGTAGAAAAATTCTTTATATTACTAGCTACCTATATAACCTCATAAGTTGTAGTACGTAATAGAAGTTGAAGTTGTATTAATACAAACTTCATTTTGTATGTAGAATGGAACCAAAAGGAAAACCAAGGAACTTTGAGTTCTTGTTAATGGGAAAAATAAGAATTAGACATGATGACTGTTTGAAAATATTCATACTGCATATATTTAAATTGCATATTCCGATTGTAACCGACTACACTAGCTTATATGCTAAAGAAGGCCAAATATAGTAAAGAAAGAGCTTAAGTTCAAATGCACTAATGGTGTAAAACAATCCGTGCGCGTACATAACTACTGTTAGGTTTTAGTTTTAATGATGAAAAATAATATAATATTTTTGGTGTAGGGACTCAAGGTAATCAATCAAGATCAAAGTGCAACAATCAAAGACGAAGGGATAAATCAATCAAAGATTGATTGAAGCACTTAAAAGAAAAAGAAGCACCGAGAATCCGACAAGAAAATCAAATCAGAGATTTCTTGAAGAATTAAAAAGGAAAAGAAGCATTGAAGTTGGAAGGACCCATATTTAAGGAGCAAATCCGACGCTATCAAGACTCAAAGATGGAAATCTGTTAAAGTCCACACATCAAGAAAGAGTAACGGAAATTAACCTTATTCTTAGAAAGAATTAATTTCTTTCTACGGATCAAATCTCTTGGGGTTGGCAAATCTCTTCAATAACGGTCTCCTACAAAGTATTTATACACAACCTTAGGATTTAGAGAAATATAGTTTGATCGAACTAATTACCCTCTCTTTGTTCTACTGCAAACAAACATTGTAGCTCTTATTGATCTGAAGTGTAACAAGTTAGAGAAGAAAGAGAGAAAAATACTTGTGAGGTATTATATCAAGAAAAGATGAGTGACATAGAAACTGAGATGTTGGTGTAAACTCCACCGTTTACTTTGTACTCAAGAAACTCAATCACTAAAAGAGAACTCCCTTGCAACCCAAGGGGGACTGAACTAGGATTTACATTGAATCCGAACCAGTATAAAAATATCGGTGCCTTTAATTGCTGCATTTTACTTCTGCATTTTAATTCTACACTTCTTAATATCTTGCCCTCTCAATTGGTATCAGAGCAAGGCTCACATTTTTCTTTTTGCTTAACAGCTTGTGAGAAAAGATCATGGTTAATCAAGTTATTGTTGGACCACTCTTCCAAGCATCGCAAGTGACACCACCATATTTTAATGAAAAACATTTCTCTTACTGGAAAGTGCGTACGGAAATATACGCAAAGGCTTATGATGTCAAAGTCTGGAGAGTTATCAAAAAGGGGAATTGCCCTCTGCCGGTTGCTGCTTAACCACCTGTTGATCCCGAAGATATAGATGAATATACAGAGGAGCAAATAGTAGTTGTACGAGTTAATAATGAGGCAAGGAATCTGCTTTATAATGCTATAAGTGGTGAGGAATATGAGAAAATCTCCAGTTGTGATACAACCAAATAGATGTGGGATAAACTTGAAGTTACGTGTCAAGGAACTAGTAAAGTGAAAAAAACCCATATAAACATGTTGGTTCATGACTACGAACTCTTCCAGATGAAAGAAGGAGAATCCATTGAAGAGATGTTTGCTAGATTTAGCAAAATCATTAGCGAAGCTTTTGGCAAACCATACTCAAGTGGTGATTAAGTTAGGAAAATTCTTAGAAGTCTACCCATTACTTGGCAGACAAAAGTTGTTGCAATTGAATCACATGATTTGAAAAAATTATCATATGACGGACTTTGAGGAGAACTCATAACTTTCTAGAAAACTCATCTCAAGAAAACAAGCCAGGAAAAAAAGAAGAAAATAGTTACTTTCAAGGCTATAACTGAAAAAGCAGACAATGATATTGATGACGACCTTGAAGCTCTTCAAGAAGAAATAGCCATGGTATCAATTACTTATATAGACATGAATGAACCTGGTGCCCCTATAAATCAGACCATGTATAGAGGTATCAAAGGGTCACTTTTGTAGCAGACCAGATATTGTTTTTAATGTGGGTCTGTGTGCCGGGTTTCAATCTAATCCAAAGGAATCTCATCTGAAAGCTGCCAAGAGAATCCTAAGATATCTCAAAGGGATGCAGGACCTGTTTCTCTACTATCCCTCGGGAGATAACATTGAATTAGTTGGATATGCTAATGCTGATTATGTTGAATAATGGTGGATAGAAATAGCACATCTGGAACGACACATTTTCTAGGGTCATGCTTGACCTTTGGGGTACAAAGAAGCAAACCGTGTGGCTCTTCCAACTGCTAAAGCTAAATACATGGTTGCTACTTCTTGTTGGGCTCAAATAGTACAGATCAAGCAACATAATGTTCTGTACTATCCTTCAGGTGACAATTTCAACCTTATGTGTTATGCTGACACTGATTATGTAGGGTATCTGGTGAACAGGAAAAGCACATCTGGAATGGCTCATTTCTTTGGATCATGTTTTATCTCATCGGATACAAGGAAACAAAACTCATTAGCTCTCTCAACATCTTAAGCAGAATATGTTGCAGCTGACTCGTGCTGTGCTCATTCACTATGGATCAAGAAATAATTGGAAGATTTTGGTGTATACATTGATTGTGTACCACTTCTATGTGACAACAACAGTGCTCTCAACATGGCAAAGAACCAGGTTCAACAAAAGAGAACCAAGCACATTGATGTCATACAATATTTTCTCAGGGACAATGTTGAAAAGGTTCTGATTTGTATGAAGTTCTGGAAGACGAAGGATCAGGTAAAATACATCTTCACCAAGGCACTGAGAAGGGAACATTTTGAAAGAAATCGTCTGGAATTAGGGTTGATCAAGCTCAACCAAGGACCTGGTTCCTCTATGATCGGCTATGTTAAGAAGGAAAGGTACAATGATATAAAGTGTTTTTTGGTGACATCTAACTCAAATCTATACTGTTATAGATATACATAAATGGCAGTTTCAGGATAAAAACAAGTAAGAGTGACATTGCACTTCTAGGAGTCTTTGCTCAAAATTTTCAAAAACTATCATGGAACCTGGTTCCTGTGACTCAGGTTAGTAGTCTCGTCAACACTTATATGCCTTTTTAAGCTGCTGAAGTGTCATGTCATTAATTTATTTCTGCCTTTATCCTTTCTCTCCTCCTAACTTTTGAAGTCCAAAATGTTAAACTTTTTCTAAATTGACCCGTTGCCCCAAAAAAGCACTTCTCTATCTTACACCCAAATAAAATCGATTCTTTTCTTTAAAGGCAAAATCAACCTTATCTCAAAATAATCCTTCATTCTAAATATGCCAGAAGTGAACCCAACTCTCTCACTTTCCAAAAACCTAACCCCATCAGAATCAAAACCCCAAGATTTCTTTGGTAGATTTTGTTGGAAGTTTAATTGAAAGGGAACAGGGTAGATCTAATATTCTAGAGTGTGAAGCTGAAGTTGTTGCTGGATCTGTGGAAGCCTTGAAGGATGGAAAAATTGGTAAATATGAGGACTGGATGAGGGACCTTATCCCTTAAGTCCTTCTCATGAAGTTAATTTTAATTATGATCTTTTTCTCTTTAAGATAATCTGTGTATAAACGAACTTCCGATCCAGTAAAAAGGATTGATGAAAAGTAGGCTGATTGATAATGAAGTGGTGTGACCTACTAATGTGATTGTGGCAGAGAGAATAAAATGAAATCTTTACCTGTGAGAAAGAGTTAAAAGGAGGGGGGGTTGGTTGAGAAAGATGCAGCAAAAGAAGAAGAAGGAGACATGGCTGCTCAGGGATAGAAAAGGTAGTGTAAGTGAGGAGCCTGGTTCCTTACAGAAGCAAAAGGCTGAGCCATTAGGTTTGGAGAGAGAAGACTTTGAAGTCTCAAAAAGTGCTGTAAGGCAGAGTGTTGACTCTGATATTGCTGAAAAATGGAGGAACTTCTTGACATTGTTGAGTTCCAAAAGTAGAATCACCCCTTTGTTCCTTCAGGTCCCAATGTTTCTGAAGAGGAAGTAAAAACCTATATGTTTTATGTGATAGTTTGATGCTATATGTGCATGGGATTAAGTCTGTTCTTGATGAGACGAAGCTTGGAAAGATTCTTGGTAATCTAATTGATGGCTCAACCTACTCAGATAGGTTGAGAACCTGGTCCTCAAAGACCCTTGGCAGAACAGAATGCTAAGTTAAAGGGTGAGAACGAAAGATTGAGGAAACAGGTGAAGGAACTGAGAGAGAAAATGATCATTGATCAAAGGAGAGTAAATAAATGAATGGACAAGCTTATCAAGGCCTTAGCCCCTTACTTTTCCTCTTGCCCAGTGATCCATGTCTTTCACTTCTTCCAAATTCCCTCGAATTCTTTTCTTCTTTTGATCCATATATTTGATGACATTGGTACTTTAGTTGTTTAAATTGTCATACTACTTTTACTATAATTACTCTACTATGGGCAATCACTTTATTTTGTGCAATGACATTCACTTATTGTTCTTGTTATTTACTTATGTTGTGTTGCCTAAGTGGCATGAGTTAATGTTGCTGAACTTATTTTTGGCTATGCTTCTTCTATTATTCTTTTCGATGATGCCAAAAGGGGGAAGTTATATAGGTGTCAACGTTATATAGGTGTCAACATGGGGGAGGAACAAAATCGAATTGATATGTTGTGTTGTGCATGAAAGATAACTCTGTTTCGCAGGGAAAACGTTGCTGATAATATGTTGATTATAGGTCTGAGCAGGGAAACATGTGAGGAATCTGGTTCTCAAGTGTTATATTAATTTTGAGTTTATCATCATCAAAAGGGGAAAATTACTCTAAGTTATGCTATGTCATGTTTTGATGATAACAAACGTTCTCAAGGAACTGGGTACGGACCAGATGTGATCAGAATATGTAAGGAACCTGATTCTCAAGCAGAATAATTCATCAAAAAGAGGGAAATTAATAAGTTATGGTACTTTGGGTTTTGATGATTTGCCAAACAGTCTTGAGGAACATCAGCTCCTTAGGTTCGATTCCCATAGGGAATATGGCTAATTCGTAGGGGGAACAATGTGGAGATCTGGTTCTCATGGGGAATATCATTTCTAATTTTGTCATCATCAAAAAGGGAGAAATTGATAGGTTACAAGTACCTTGGGCATAAGTAATTTACTTTATATTTTGATGATCTAACAAACTTACAATCTAGAACTAGATAAGGAACTTGTTTCACATTTACAAGACTTGAGATCACAAAGTTCCAGGTTAGGATCCAATGTGGGATATAACTCAACTCTTCAGAGTGGAAGGAACAACTGAGGGAACAGGTCCCTACCAGTTCCCGAGGAGACTGTATGAATTCAACGCTCCAGCAGGAAAGTTGCTGCCTGCACACGCTACTGCACAGGAATAGTGCAACAGTTAACTTTCTGTGGAAGGATTTTTGACTACCTTGCTTACATCATTGTAAGTGATGTCACACAGTATAAATACAATCAAGGAAGGTAAAACAGCTTACTTCATCAGAGAACCAGATAAATGACCTGAAGCATGCCTGATACAATCATTCAAGTTAATTAACTCAAGATAATCTGGGCAGAGTGCCTTTAGATTCAGAAGAACCGGATTAGGGAAATGATCCCTTGGTGTTCCCCTGACATAAGTATAAGTCAACTATACAACTGGAAAGCAACTACAGAAAGTGACTGCCTGCAACTGTACATATGACAGTGTAGCAGTCACTTCTCGTTAGGAAGAGGCATGTACTAACCAAGAATTGATATCACTATTGTGAATTGACATCACCATGGTGATGTATTTTTCAGTATAAACCTGGTGCAAGACACAATACATTCCCCCAACACTTGCAAAATCATAAAAGAAAATATTCTCTTAAGTGCTAGCACAACCTCTCTCAAGAATAAAGCTGCTGCAACCTCAAGGACCGGATCCAAGATTGAAGATATCTTAAGTCGTTAGGTTTGTTGAGTATTTGTTAATTATTCTTCATTTGTAACTCATACTTAGCTTAGTTAGAAGCATTGTGTAGGAAACCCTTTGTAAATCATAAACCCCTGTGTTTGTGTATTGTCTAGAGTTAGTCGAGTTGTAAAGTTTTTGTAATAGAGTTGTTACAAAGTTGCTTGTAATAATGTTGTTACAATTTAGTGATTAAAGCCTTTGTAACTAGAGAGTGACAAAGTGTCTTGTAGTGAGAGCATCACAAGTTAGTTAAAGTCTTTGTAACTAGGGAGTGACAAAGTGACTTATGGTAAGAGTACCACAAGTTAGTTGATTTGAATTCTTTGTAATGGAGTCAATACAAAGTGGCTTCTATTAGGTGTTTACAAGTTAGTGAAGTTGAAAGCTTACAAGTGTAGGTCGTGGTTTTTGTCCCCTTGAGTTGGGATTTTTCCACGTAAAAATCCTCTGTATTCTTTCTTTACTACCGAGCTACTGTGGGAACAATTAAAGAACTCGATTCCCTATACTGGTTGGTTTTTACAGTTTGTTGCTTACAGTGGGAATTGATCATTGAGAATCTGGTTCTCTATATAGTCTGGTGGAGGCTTAATTTCAAACAATATCCTTCCGCAAGGCGATGACAATAATCCAATCAACTATGCAGGGAGAAACATACCACTCTACATCTGTAGTACCATTAAAACTCCTTAATTCCTAATTTATAACAAGCAATTCACGTCACATAAGATTGAATAGAAAGGAAATGAAGGCATAAGCCCCATAGGAATCAAACCGCACGATGAGGAATCAAGAAGGGAAGTGCTCTTAACAGCCTTGTAGCCTCTTAAAGATAAGTACAGATGTCTCTGTACCAATCCACAAGACTCTACTAGACTTGATCATGACTCATGATACCTAAGGGAACCTAGTGCTCTGATACCATGTTGTCCCGACCCAAAATCCACTAAGGGTCGTAATGGCACCGAACACCACTATTAGGAAAGCCAATACCAAGAAGTTAATTAAATTCCCATTTTAGTATTTATTGAAATCATTTTTTTATACATTAAATAATAAATAATTAAATTCACTGAAATAAAAATGATGTCTTGAACAAACTTAATATTAGATAATCCCATAATCATCCCAGAACCCGGTGTCACAAATGCATGGGCTATTTCTAGGAAACAATGTAATACAATAACTGTCCGGAATACAAATTGGATGGTAGAGAAAATACAATACAGTACTCAAAAGGACATTCTGCTGTCTACGGGACGTCTTGAGGAGTGCAGCTCACCTAAGTCTCCATATCAACTGTGCTTATGCGCCGAACTAGGCCACTAGACATACATGGGACTGTGCAACAAAAATGCATAGCAAGTGTAGTATGAGTACAAAAACAACATATACCCAGTAAGTATCCCATCTGATCTCAAAGAAGTAGAGACGAGAGGTCAAATTTGACACTTACTAGTAGTACAGTAATAATATACCAATAATGTAGTAAATCAAGTGTTTTCATAAAAGTGGTTGTAACTCAATAGCATGAGGCAAGTAAATAATTCTTTCGTTTATAGGATCCCAAATTTATTTTCACCATTTATATATTTATCTCAGTCCAGGGAGAACAAATATCAAAATCTATAAATCTCAAGTCAAGCGATACAAGCATGCGCAATTCATGTCGAGGTCATATAATCTGATCTAATAAATAGTTAAATTGTGCACTGCCAGAGGGTCGAATTGCACAAATCATAGATGCATCTATTACCCAGCTCGCGAATCATACATGTGACACGGTCAAATATAAATAAACAATCACCCCGCTCGCGAATCATACATGCTACGCAGGTGCACATAGAAACACACATTCAAACAGTCAATCAAGACCTCATGTTGTCAATTTCTCTTTTACAAGTCGAGAAAACAAAGATTAACCCTTTTAGAAAATCATTTATCACTTCGATACGATTAAAGCAATTTAAACTGTCAATAAGGTTACAATTATTTTAAGTAAAGCATGCTTTTGGGTCCTAGACTACCCGGACTTAAGCATAATAGTAGCTACACACGGACTCTCGTCACCTCGTGTGTACGTAGCCCTCACAAATAGGAGCACATACCAAATTAATTCACCTATGGGGACAATTCCCTGTTACAAGGTTAGAATGGAGACTTACCTCGCTTCAAAAGCTCCATATCGACAATCCACACCCTTCCGAAAACTCAAATCGATGCATAACGCTCCAAAACTAGCCAATAATTATGTAAACTCATTAATATGTGTTCAATTAATCATAATAATCCAATTTATAACAATTTCTAACCTTGATCGAAAAATTGAAAAAATCGCCCTCGGTCCAACGTGCCCGGATTCCAAAAAATTTCAAAGATAAAGTTTGCCCACAACCTCACAAACTCAAATATATAATTTACTCTCAATTTCATGTCCAAAATCGTTGTCAAAATCCAAGAATACCAATTTTCTAGGTTTTCCTCAAACCCCAAGTTATATGAATTTCCATGTTAAAACATGTACATAAACAATGTATTTAAATCATAATAGGTGGGGACGTCTTACCTTTTCATTGATTATGAAAACCCCCTCTTGAAACGCTCCAAAAATCGCCCAAACCAAGAATAAAATGAAGGAAAATGGGCCAAATCCCATTTTTAAAAGAACACACTGCCTCCAGCCTTTCTGCACATGCGGTCACTTGACCACTTTTGCGTTTTCGTAGGTGCGGCCCCACTACCGCATCTGCGGTCCTTCACCAGGCCCCCTTACTCCACTTCTGCACTTCTCCTTCCACGGGTGCGGTCCTGCTTCTGCGGCAAGATGACTGCATATGTGATCCTAGCCTTCTCCCTTCTCAACCGTATTTGCGCTCTTTTGGCCGCTTCTCCGGCTTCGCACCTGCGGCCAAGACCTCACAGGTGCGGTTACACCAGATGACAGCAGGCTTCAACTCTTCCTCCCAACTCCAAATCAATCTGTTAACCACCCGAAATCACCCCGAGGCCCAGGGACCCCGTTTAATCACACTAACTAGTCCCATAACATAATGCGGACCTGCTCGAGGCCTCAAATCACATCAAACAATGCTAAAATCATGAATCACACCGCATTTCAAACTTGATGAACTTTAGAACATTGAACTTCTTCATTCGATGCTGAAACTTATCAAGTCACATTCGATTGACCTCAAAATTTGAACACAAGTCATATTTGACATTACGGACCTACTCCAACTTTCGAAATCGGATTCCGACCTCGGTATCAAAATGCCCACTTCCGGTCAAACTTCTCAAAAACCTTCAAATTTCTAAATTTAGCCAAATGACTATGACTTACAGGCCTCTGAATCCACTTTCGGAAGCGCCCCCAATACCAGAATCACCATACAGAGCTATTTCCAGACTCGGAATCCCAAACGGACATGATAACACTAAAATGTACTTCAATCCAAACTTGTGAAATTCTTCCAAAATTCTAACTTCCACAATATGTGCCGAAATGCTCCCACGTCATCTAAAACCCGATCCGGACATACGCCCAAGTCCAAAATCACCATAAGAACCTGCTGGAACCTTCAAATCCCAATTTCAAGATTGTTTACTCAAAAATCCTATTTTAGCCTAATTCTTTCAACTTAATTCTTCCGAAATGACAATTACTTTTCAAAATCATCTCCGAGCTTCCCGAAATTCTATTCCGGCCATGCATACAAGTCATAATACCTGAAGTGAAGCTGCTCATGGCTGCCGAACGATGCACTATAGCCCAAAATGACCGATCGGTCGTTACGGTAATGATCAAGGATACACCCACAATTTCTCTGATCCAAGATCACCCCAACAAAATAGAGTCATTAAGCGGTAAAATAGGACTTTGCAAGAATGGCAATAACTATGATACTAGAATATTCGTTGCCAAATCACTTCTACGCAGAAGGAGTAAGTACAGCATGTCACATTCTCAACCTATGAATTATGGAAAGGTAAATGACCCAATATTAGTTACTTTTATTCGTTTGGAAGCAAGTATTTTATTCAGAACAATAATAAAGATAATCTTGGAAAATTCGATCCAAGAAGTGATTAATGTATTTTTCTGGGTTATTCATTAAATAGTAGATCCTTTAGAGTATATAATAAATGCACATTGTGTGTGGAAGAATCAATATATGTTATCTTTGATGAGAATAACACTTCGGCCAAGAAAGGAATTAGTGTAGGTGATGAAGATCAAATTCAAGAAATTCAGGAGACAATCAAATCTCAAGAGTCGACTAATAAACCTGATGGTGTAATAGAGTCAACTAATGAGATTAGAACAGTCAATCAGAATCTCCAAAGGAGTCAACTACTCATACAAGTACAAATCGTCCAAACGAATGGAGAAGTGAACAAAAATTTGCTCAAAAGTTTATCATAGGAGATCCAAGCGAAGGAATGAAAATCAGGGGAGCTATCAAGAAGAAAGCAAACATAGCACTGATTTCTCAGATTGAACCAAAGAAAATAGAGGAAGATCTAAAAGACTCAAGTTGGTTACAAGCAATGTAGGAAGAGCTAGATCAATTTGACAAAAACCAAGTATGGAAACTGGTGCCTAAGCCCGAAAACGCTCCTGTAATTGGAACAAAATAGGTTTTCAGAAATAAGCTAAATGAGGATGGAAAAGTTGTTAGAAACAAATCCAGATTAGTAGCTTAAGGATACTCACAACAGGAAGGAGTCGACTGCGATGAAACTTTTGCTCCAGTAGCTCAATTGGAATCAATATGCTTCTTGCATGCGCATCCTTTAAAAGATTTAGGCTCTTCCAGATGGATGTCAAGAGTGCCTTTTTAAATGGTTTCATTGAGGAAGAAGTATATATAAAAAAACCTCCAGGATTTGAAGATTCAAAGTTTCCTCACCATGTGTACAAATTAACCAAAGCATTGTATGGACTTAAACAAGCTCCACGAGCATGGTACGAAAGACTTAACTCATTTTTTCTTACTCACGGATTATGGTATCTGTCACGCCCCAAAACCAAGGGACACGACCAGCGCTCAACTGGAGGAACCCAGTCAAGCGGACCTGGAATTGCCTTTCCTATCCCACGCGTTACCCCGTGATTCCAATATACATTATTATTTTGAAATAGCAATTTAAGACTTAAGCATAAAATTACAACTTGAGTTCATTTCCACTTTTTATCATTTCCAACATTTGATACCAAGTACTTGCAAAATACATACAACATTTACCAACGTGGACCACGATTCCGAACCGTACAGTTACTACCCAAAATACTTTTATACACCAGCCACATTGTGTCTACAGAGCCTCTATGAATACAAGGAACTCAACCAATATTTGCCGGCGACAAGGCCCCGGCTATACCATACAATACACAATAAACTCAAAAGAAGGTGGCATGAACCACCCATGACCCCAAGAGGAAGTAGGGATCACCAATGCAACTGATGGGATGGAGAGGAGGCACTACTGTCGGTGGACTGGAGTACCTGCTATAGAACCACCTACAATCATAACACGAATGTAGCGCCCCCGGAAAAAGGGACGCCAGTACATTTGATCAATTGTACTGGTATGTATAACTAAACACCATCTAATTAGAAAGAACTATTGACAATATCTCAGAGATCATGCACCTCAAGTTTATTCACAATGGAACTTAAAACCCAAGGGGATCTTCCAAATTAATAGAAGGGGTACACCAACCCGCAATAAAAACACACATCAAAGGCATAAGCAAATAATTACACCAATTATTCTTGAATCCTTCCTTTTTAATCATGACATTATACAATTATAATTCAAGTTCTCGGCATATTGGCCACACTCTATTTCCCAAATTCATTTGATTACTTCAAACATCTCTACACATTGAGGATTTCACATATTTTGGCATAAGATATGCAACTCAATCTCAATTTAAGGTCTTAGCATTTCAATACATGATTCATGCTCCTTGCGCCCTTTTTAAGTTATCAACAATAGCACCTTGATCATATTGAAATGCATATTTCACAATTATAGGGTCACAACACCAACTCATGTAAAGTACCAATAACAACAAGAATCCAAAGTTCAATCTTACCACATTTACATAGTCACTTACTTCACTTCCAAACATCTTTGTACATTACCAAAAACTAGACACAATCTATTAAATACATTTGGTACACATAAGAACAATTTGGAGGATCAACCATAATGAGTTTTCTCACACAATTTGGCATCAAAATCTCACTTTAAACTTGACTTGAAGTCTAGGCATTTTAGCACATAATTCCCATTTTTTCTCCACATATCCTCATTTATTAAGAATAACATAATAAACACATTGAGGTACATCCTTCACATATATTCTTACAACACCCAAATCCTTTGAAATAATGAATACCACATAAATCAAATTCCGGACTTATAACATACGCAGGGACACCATGGGAGCTCAATTTCTAAGAAGAGGGAGTTTTAGCCATACATACCTCAAATTCGCCCCTTAATGACACTATAAAGATCCAATACAATTAAGCAACTTCAATCTACAATACAACATTCAATAGGGCCAATATTAGTAATAAATCTCATAACTCATGCCATTTAGGCATATTATCAAACACCTTGTAGGTATAAATCTTTACACCTCATAACTATAGTATTGGTTTATCCAATTATCACCATTAACTAACAATTCACTCCACCATTATTCCTAACCAATTCATACTCCTAACATTACATGTGTGATCAACCATTCACACCCAACCAACAAAATTTTATTAAATAATCACCTTTAAATCCGTACCATGATCATGTATTTAAATTGGGAATTTATGGCCTCCAATCACCATACCATGAGTTACCATACTTAGTTCATACTCATATTTCCATAATAACTCTATATATATAATTCTAAGGGTAAAAGATTACCTCTTGTAGACCAAATCTTGAAAGACAACTTTGGGGTGTTCTTGAGGTTTGAAGAAATCCTATGAAATCCAAGCAAAATCATGTTGTAACTAGTAATTGATAAGTGAAATCACCATGAAAACACACTTAAAAATTCACCTTAGGTGTGTAATTTGATGACTTGGTCGAGTTGGGGTGTAGAGAAAGCCCTAAGCTTGAGAGATATCTCAAATTCTCTTATTTCCGGTCTTTAGGGGTATTTAGAAGCCTTCCACTAGCACGGTCACGCACCTGGGTGTGCTAATATGCACGTCCAAAAGCAGAATACTTTGCGATATGCGCGTCCACAAGCGCGATCGCGCACTTGGGCGCGCTAGTGACACATGCCTAGTAAAATAGTCATAACTTTCTGTATACACTCCCAAATGATAAACGGTTTGTTGCATTGGAAACTAGACTCAAAGGGCTTTAATTTGATAGGTGACAACTCCATATATAACTGGAGATATGATCGTCCAAAGTGAGGTCTTGTGCGCACTCATCTACAACTTTCGTGTAATATAAAATTTTCCAACTTGGCTTAGACTTAGGCCTATCCTTAGACCCCAATTCACTTATAATATGACTTATACGCTTATTAACTTATCCAAATGATATCCATCATATCATAAATCCTCATTTGTACATGAAATAAAATAATTTAGCCTACCTTGGCACGACGAAATTTTAAATTACTCGAAAAAAAATTTTCGGGGCCTTACAGTTTCCACGCTCTAACAATTTTAAACTAGAAGGTTTTTCAAATGTTGATCTTGCAGGTGATAAGGAAGACATGAAAAGCACTAGTGGAACATTTCAATTACTTGTAAAAGCACTGATATATTGGAACAGTAAAAAGCAAGGATCAGTTACACTATCCACAATTGAGGCTGAGTAAATTGCCATTGGACATGTTGTGCACAGTTACTATGGATATCTTATCAATTGGGTGACTATGAATTATTCTTTAAACTCATTCAAATTTTTTGTGATAACTCTAGTGTTATATGTCTCTCAAAAAATCATGTGCATCATTCTAGGGCAAAACATATAGATATCAAGCATCGTTTCATTAGAGATTATGTTCTTAAGGGAAATATAGAAATATCTTTTGTTGGAACTATTAATCAATTAAATATTTTTTCTAACCTTTACTTGAAGATAGATTTTTCTTTTTAAGAGAATTACTTGTTATTATTTCCATTGATCATTAACATTAGGACCTATGTGATATTTTTATATTTTGTATGCCTAATGTTTAAATTTTGTCTTTTTATAGTCATTAATAGCGCCTCTGAATTCCCTCTCTTTTCCTCTCTTTTCACATCACTTGCATCGCTCAAGAAAGGAAAACCAATCATCACGCCTGTTCAACTGACACCATTTTCCGTTCCTATTTTCATCGCCTAGAAACCCCCTCCAAAACTCTCCTCAACCAGTTTCCTCCATGGCTAAACACTTTAAGAACCCCTCTGCCTCCACCAGAAAAAGAACTCGCTCCAGAGCAAACACCCCTTCCTAGCCTCCAGAACAGGTAGACCTAGGGTCCGAACACTTAGAGGGTTTTGCTTTCACTCAGGCAGGATTCTCAGACCATTCTCATCCTTTAGGAGAAAAAGCCCTAGTAAAAATGCCTATGGAAGAACCTCTTGAGTCCTTTATTCTAAAGAAATAATAAATTAATCTCTCAAGTTCTTTAGAGTCTAACCTAAATTTCTGGAATTCTCCAAACAGGGATTTTTTTCATTGCTCTGAAAGACAAGACAATCGGTCATGGAAAAGTAGTCGACCTTGATGACATGGAAGCCCTAAACTGTAAGGTAAAAGATCTTTTTGTTTATCAAGGTTGGTCAAAATTCCTCTTTGTTTCCCCTCCTAAAGTCTATGAACCCCTAATGAGAATGTTTTATGCCAATATTTGCTCAAGTAAGAAATACATTATATGCACGCAAAGAGGGAAGTTAACTGATGTTTACATGTATTATTTTTGTCATCATTAAAAAGGGAGAGTCAACTGCACTCATTGAGGGGGAGTAAAATGTAGGGAAGTTAACTGATGTTTGTATGGGTCACAATCTGACCATGGGTTGGTCGTCCCTAAGAGGAAAGATATGGGGTCGACCAAGCTGTATTCGTGCTCACGAGGAGAGATAACCAAGATCACCTCGACCATCGCCTAGGTCAAATCATCGAAAAGCTTAGGTCACAGAACAAATGTAATGGTCTAGGAAACGATAGAAGGTACAGTTGTGAGAAAGTGCGTTGGTCAAAGACCATTCGGTAAAGGGGAAAGTTGTTGATATAAATAGGGATATCTAAACCCACAAAAGGGGTGGGGGAGATAAAAAGCCAACAAGAAGATTTTCTTCATCTTCAATAGTTCCCTCTCTTCCCATTCCTGGTCTCTTGAATATGATACAAGTCTGCCCCGGATGTAAGCTTATTCGTTATGTTTGATGTGCAAATATTTTATGAAGAAATATTACATGTTATTGTTCATCTTTTATATTAGCACTGTATATGTTAGATCTGAGATTAATTATAGTTGGCTAAGATTTACCCTCTACAATACTAGTAATTAGTTCGGCAAAAAGGACTTTACACTTTTTGCTCGAACAATTTGGTGTCGTCTATGGGGATTTCTTAGCCAAATTTCTTAGTTTCCTTCAGATATAGAACCGGAAAAATGTCACCACCTACTAAGAAAAAAGAGCAGTAAATAAAACCTCTAAACAACCATACTAATCTAGGTCAGGCTGCTATATAAAAGTAGAATTTATAACCAATATCTAGGAAAAACCCACATCTAGCCCGTGGCGATAGGATTAAGCATGACATATGCACCTTCAAAATAGGATCACGGTCATCTGGCGTAGCCACATCATCATTCGACACATTTACCTTATGTATTGACCAGCATTTCCATCCCTGAGGAGGAGACGGAAGCTTGTTGTGCAGTCCTTTGAAAGAATGGGCACATCCCGTTCTACTTTCACATTCCCCCCCCCCCATTGCATTAGATGGTCTACAGACAAAGTATGACATGTTTTCCTTGTTGTTGGTGCATATCGAACGAGATCGGACCGTGACTCGATTTTAACACTTCGATAAGGAAGATGGGCCCAACCCACGCGAAGCCTGGACGATGTTAACAACGGAGCTGAACACAACCGCCAAACCTAAAACCACCATTCAAACACCAGGCGGAGTGAGTAACACTACAACACCGCCCTTTTCCACTGACTCATTAGGCAGAGGTACGGAAAATCTTATTTTTTGGTTTGTACCTTCTTTTGTTAGTTTAAACAGGAACACAAGCACTCGCATGGGCAAGCGAGAGAAGGGGCATTCAAACTTTAAACAATTCAAGGAAAACTACTACAAAACAATTGATAGACTGCCCACCTCAAATGCTTCAATTTCTGGTTCAAGTCATTTTCTTTTTCCCTTACCCGGGCGTTGTCCCAATTGGGTTCTCGGAGAGGTTTTTAATGAGGTGATGAAGGGGGCATCTCGAAGTTCAAAGTATAATTCATCGCCCCGCCTGTCGATTTTTGATCCATGCCAAACAATGAAGGGACTAGATATAGGGAAACTTCTCCAATATATGTATGAAACAGACATGTATAGTATCCTCCAGTGAATGAAATAAAACAATATTTTGTACTCCCCATCAAGATGTCCTCCAATGCAAGAAAAATTAAGCAAACTGGGACTCACCCAGGAAACGCATCATGTTCTCCAATGCAAGCAAAATTAAGCAAACTGGGACTTACCCAGGAAATACTGGGACTCACCCAGGAAACTCATCATGTTCTCCAATACAAGCAAAATTAAGCAAACTAGAACTCACCCGGGAAATGCATCGTGTTATCCAATGCAAGAAAAATTAAGCAAAACAGGGACTCCCCTGGAGAACATCCAGTATTCTCTAGTAATAATAAAACCAGAGTACGCCAGGATTCATCCCGACGTATGCACAAACAGTACGACGACTTGTGAAATCTTCTAAAATATGACACTGTAGCAACATATCAATATTTCGGCCTTAGTTTGAAATGACACCCCTACGGCCAAAGTCCATCACCAAAAGAAGAATTCGAACTCGCTCGAATTACGATGGGATACCATTTCAACCTTAGTTCGAAATGAGATCCCTACGGCAAAAGGCCATCGCCAAAAACAAGATTTCGACCTCGCTCGAATTACAATGGGATAACATTTCAACCTTAGTTTGAAATGACATCCCTACGAAAAAGGCTATCGCCAATAAGAAGAATTCGACCTCGCTCGAATTACGACGGGATAACATTTCAACCTTAGTTCGAAATGACATCCCTACGGCCAAAGGCCATAGCCAAAAAGAAGATTTCGACCTCGCTCAAATTATGACAGGATGAAATTTCAACCTTAGTTTGAAATGAGATCCCTACGGCCAAAGGACATCGCAAAAAAGAAGATTTCAACGTCGCTCGAAGTACGACGGGATAACATTTCAACCTTAGTTCGAAATGACATTCCTACGGCCAAAGGCCATCGCCAAAAAAGAAGATTTCGACCTCGCTCGTATTACGACGGGATAACATTTCAAGCTTAGTTCGAAATGACATCCTTACGGCCAAAGGCCATCACCAACAAGAAGATTTTGACCTTTCTCGAAGTACGATGGGATAACATTTCAACCTTAGTTCGAAATAACATCCCTACGGCCAAAGGCCATCGCCAAAAAGAAGATTTCAACCTCGCTCAAATTACGACGGGATAACGTTTCAACCTTAGTTCGAAATGAAATTCCTACGGCTAAAGGCCATCGCCAAAAAGAAGAATTCGGTCTCACTCGAATTACGACGGGATATCTTCTCGACAATAGTTTGAAATGAAATCCCTACGAACAAAGGCCATCACCAAAAAGAAGATTTTGACCTCGCTCGATGTAAGACGGGATAACATTTAAACCTTAGTTTGAAATGTCATCCCTACAGCCAAAGACCATTTCCAAAAGAAAAATTCAACCTTGCTCGAATTACGATAGGGTAACATTTCAACCTTAATTCGAAATGACATCCCTACGGCTAAAGGCCATCACCAAAAAGAAGAATTCGACATCGCTCGAATTACGACGGGATATTATTTCGACCTTAGTTTGAAATAACACACCTACGGCCAAAGGCCATCACCATAAGAAAATAAATTTTCTTCCTTCCGAACTTGTTCAAATAAATCAAAAATTGGCCGCTACAAATTCTGAGTCCGACCCAGCTCGAATACATATGAGAAAGCTGACTTCTTCTGAATCGGCAAGTCTAAACTCAAATCCCCCTCGAATGTCCTGGTCGGAACCAATCTCGTCTAAAATGGCAAATCCGAATTCAACCTCGTTTGAATCAAAGATGATTCCGCCTAGATCGACAAATTAAAAGTCAATCTCGCCCAAATATACGAGTTCGGAATGGCTCTATTTAGACTCACACGATGAAGACCCCACTTGATCCTTCCAAGGTCGGATTCCCCAATCGAAAAATTAGGGATTTTCCATATAAAAACCCAAAGGTCAACGCCAGAACAAAAGATGTAACAAGCAAGGAGAAGGAGAAAAAAAATCAAAAGATCTACAAGGACGAAACCGCTATTTCATATACATGCATAATAGCCATACCCTACAAAAGGCCAAAACAGGCCCAAAAAAGGAGATGAAAATAAATAAGAAAAATAATACATATACTAAAGTAGTAGCACCCTTTCACTCGATGTCATCACCGTCATTCCCCAATCATTATCTTCAAATTCCTCCTCAGCATCAATGTCCTCACCGGCCTCCGGAGTTGCAAGGTCATAGCCTCAGTTGACACGAGCTTCTCGTGCCTTCGCCCGGGCTCCTTCATAAGCTACCTAAAAAATAGGGCCCGCCTCCCGCAAACTCTTGTATATGTCCCGTTGGGCTTCGGCATGAACCCAAAGCTCATGCAAGTGGCGAGGAATAGCGGTAGAGGCAGATCCAACTTGGGCCAACAATTACGCCTTTTCAGTCTCGAGGATAGCGACCCGATCTACCAAATTTGAAGTTTCCCGTTCAATCTCACCAATGCGCTCTTCGAGTCGCGCCTCTGTTAGCGTGGTTGTTGCCCTCTCGAATTCTTGCTCTGATTGAAGGACACGGATAGTGTCCTCCAATGTCGCCGCTCTTACTGAAGCTGACGCCCTAGCATTCTCAATATTCTCCAACTCAGACACTTTTCTCTCTAGCTCGGCTAACTTTCCCATCCATTCTGCACTCAAGGCCTCAACTCTGACGACATTCCAATCAAGCTCGGATTGCAACGATAACACCTTCGCCTAGAGATGCTCACACTCTACACCCTTTTCCCAACTCAAGCTCCCCGTCCTTCGCACAAAGTAGCTCCTTGAGCTCACTACACCTGTGAATGGACTGCATCTGCTTCTGATCCCCTTTTTCAGCTCGTCCCTGAGTGACTAGCTGCCAGTCTCGCCCTGAGCCTCTCATGCATCCCACGGCACTTGTTACGATAGCGCCGATACTTTTCCAGCATCATCGGAAATATCTTGGCCCGGGTTTAGGCCATGCGAGCACTCTCGATCTCCAGCATGTAAGATTAAAGTAAAAAAAAGAGTCAGTGAAGGCCAAGGCTGCACAAAGGGGATGAATAAAAAATGAAGAGAAGAAACTTAATCTCAAACCATCGTGGCCACTTCCTATGATAATTCAATGTCGTTGACATCCCGGAGACGATGGAATCTCAAGTATTCGGGAAGGACCTCCCGCTCTTACCATAGTATAGGTAAACCCCTTCTCAAACATCCTAACATCACCAGGATCGAGGTCGTAGTCATACTTATAGTCATCAATGATGACACCTTTTCCCCTCTATGTGGCCGAAGAAGAGGCGTGATTTGGTCTGGATGAGAAAGGGTGCCCAAGATATCGATAGCAGCTTTGAGAATACGTCTATCTGTTGCAATATCATGTCGACCACTCACAACGGCTGCAACCTCTGCCATTGGGTTTACCCCTGCGACCGAATTAGTACTACTGCCAATTTCAGATGCCACAAAGATAGGGTCGCCCCCCGAAGATGCTTTGGTTGGAGGATCCGCCTCTAACTCTACTCGTTGTCTTTTCGATGGACCCTCTCCTATATTAGCACGAGAAGATTCGCCTGATAAGCAGACGATGGAAGCCAAAGCCCCAGGTTGAGGAATAACTTCCACATCCATGGCCCCGACTCTAGGTGCCAATTGAGTCCTCAATGAGGGCCAGGATGCGGGACCCGACATGGGTCTGTAGGAGGCGTCGGCTGACGAAACGCCAATAGAGGAGCCCTCGCCCTTCGCACTCTCTCTGTCAACGAAGAAAAATAACCATATATCGATAAGATCAAACAATGAGGCAAAACACAAAGAAACTATAATAGGCCTACTCACTAGTGAGAGGCTTACGCCCGTACTTCTCATAAAAAGATGCCCACTCGCGGATCCCCACTATATGGGGAAGAACGGCGTTTACCCACTCGTAGATGTCGTCAACAAGCGAGGTAGGCAATCTCTCGGCTACAAAAGTAAAAACAAATTAGCAATGCCTCATACAGAAGAACGGTCGACCATCACCTCGAAAGGGGTCACAAAGTAAACAAGAAAGCTTACGTGAAATTCCACCTCTCAGGAAACCCTGCCGAGTATGTTACAAGGTGTTAGTCCGCATGTAAAGATAGCTTTCCCAAAAATGACGATTAGATATGTTATCCATATTCACCACCAAACCCTTTGTTCCTCGGCGTCGCATGTGGATCATCGTGCCTCGAATAAGTTGAGGGGCAAAAATATTAAGCATGAGTCCCAAAGTGACCTCTTGACCGGCGAGCTCCGCGTACTTGATCAGCATGAGGAAAGTTTGTACACATACGGTGAAAGTTGAGCCGGTCACAATTCATAGAAGTGGCAGAAGTCCGTCACCAGGTAAGGGAGAGGAAGCGTATACCCAACAACAAAGGGGTACGCGTAAAAGGCGCAGTAACCTAGGCAGTCCAAATGTACAATATCCATTCCCGTCGCCGGCAACATCTCAATATGGTTCGGAATCCCCCATTTGGTCTTGAGGCGCTGCATTCGCCGCTTTATCCATAGTAGAGGGTGCAGGATCCGATTCTTCTTTAGCAAGGATGTTGAAGTCAGTCCATAGTTTCCCCGGGTGGGGCAGTATCTTAGCCACTTTTGGAATTCCCTCATCTCCCATCTCCTTCACCCCCTCTCTAAGAGGAGGTGCGTCATTTTTCGGCACCGGAGCTTCGACGAACCTATCAGTCATAGAAGAAGTACCAACCATCTATTTGAAGTGATCGGAATGGCTGAATATGATGAAGGAAAAGGAAGGATTGTAGCGTCTAAATCTAACAAGAGCAGAAATATGAAATAAAAATTGTGAGATAAGAAATATGAGATAATTATGAAATAGGGAATAATGTGAAGTTTTGTAAAATTCCTTAGATGAATCGAGAAATCATGACAATTGAGGGGTGGCTTCCCCATATTTATAGGAATATAAATGTCCCGAGTGGGAAACCCAAGAGCCGCTAATCAACAACTGATAGGGCACGATAAACGATACGGTGCCTAGGAAACATGCATCGCTATGATGCATAAGGAGTATTCATGATGCCGCAAACTGATGCAATGGTCCAGTCCTGAACTGATGTAATGCTATGACCGTACCATTGAAACGTCACGCCACCATCTCAAACTAAGGGTCTCGTTCAATGCGTAGCGATCAAATTTCTCCTAACCTTCAAATCAACAAAACCCATCTGTTGAGCACACCAAGAGGCGATCTCGACGGATGTAGGGACTAACTGCATGGATTAAAATCTGACCATGGGTTGGTCGTCCCTAAGAGGAACGATATGGGGTCGACCAAGCTGTAGTCGTGCTCACGAGGCGAGATCACCAAGAGTACCTCGACCATCGCCGGGGTTAAATCGTTGGAAAGCTTAAGTCATAGAACAAACGTAATGGTCGAACGGACGATAAAGGGTATAGTTATGAGAAATTATGCTGGTCAAAGACCATTGGGTAAAGGGAAATTTATTGATATAAATAGGGATAGCTAAACCCACAAAAGGGGGGAGAGAAAAAGCCAACAAGAAGATTTTCTTCGTCTTCAATAGCTCCCTCTCTTCCCATTCCTGGCTCTCATGAATATGATACAAGTCTGTCTCGGATGTAAGCTCATTCGTTATGTTTGATGTACGAATATTACATGTTATTGTTCATCTTTTATTTTGGCACTCTGTATGTTAGATCTAAGATTAATTATAGTTGGCTAAGATTTACCCTCTACAACACTAGTAATTAGTTAGACAAAAAGGACTTTACACTTTTTGCTCGAACAATGTTTAAATATATTATTTTTGTCATCGTCAAAAAGGGAGAGATTGTTAGGTTTTAGTTTTAATGATAAAAAATAATATAATTATTTTTGGTGTAGGGACTTAAGGTAATCAACCAAGATCAAAGTGCAACAGTCAAAGCCGAAGGGATAAATCAATCAAAGATTGATTGAAGCACTCAAAAGGAAAAGAAGCACTAAGAATCTGGCAACAAAATCAAATCAGAGATTGCTTGAAGAGTTTAAACGGAAAAGAAGCATTGAAGATGGAAGGACCCAGATTTATGGAGTAAATCCGGCGCTATCAAGACTCAAAAATGGAAAGCTGTCAAAGTCCACACATCAAGGAAGAGTAATGGGAAGTAACCTTATTCTTTGGAAGAATCAATTTCTTTCTAAGGATCAAATCTCTTGGGTTGGCAAATCTCTTCAGTAAAGGTCTCCTACAAAGTATTTATTAGGACTTAGAGAAATATACTTTGATCGAACTAATTACCCTCTCTTTGTTGTACTACAAACAAACTTTGTAGCTCTTCTAGATATGCTGTGCAACAAGTTAGAGAAGAAAGAGAGAAAAATACTGGTGAGGCACTGTATCAAGAAAAGACGAGTGACGTAGAAACTGAACTATTGGTGAAAACTACACCATTCACTTTGTACTCAAGAAACTCAATCACTGAAAGAGAACTTATTCAGCTGAAGGAGAAAAAGTTAGCAAAATAAAGGTTAAGTAATCTACCTGTGTGACCGTAGGAGAGTCATAACCATGAAGTCAGAATCCGTAAGGAGTATATTTCCTTGGGCATATAGTTCTAATAGAACATAATGAGCATTGGCACCTAGTCCAAACTGAAAGAGAACTATCTGAACCCCAAAAAAA